>CBVK0100413764.1:0-19302 GCA_900067695.1 Picea abies
CACGACGCTCTTCCGATCTCACAAACCCTTTACCTTTGGAAGTCCCGGTAGCTGAAATGCCGACATGGCCTGATCATGCACCACACATCCCTTTGGATGGATGGTTGTGATGATGTCGACATTTTGGGACCTGTCTCATTATATGGTGTGCACTAGTGCCTTTTCCCCGGGCCTGTTCCTTTGTGACCGGGTGCCAAGACCGTGGGACCAACTCCTGGACGCCTTCATCACTTCACGTTTCATGGATGGGAAGGAGCTGATCCTTTCTCTTCAAATTCGTGATGGGCGAAGTGGCAATAGAGCCTAATCGCGCACCACATACCCCCCTTTGATCGAATGGCCCAGATCATATTCGACGATACTGTGGGCCCAAATCTCGGACACCTTCGGCACTTCACATTTCGTGGATGGGAAGGATTTGATCCTTTCTCTTCAAAGTCGCGATGGGCGAAGTGGTGATAGAGCCTAATCGTGCACCACGTACCCCCCTTTGATCGGACGGCTTAGATCATATTCGATGATACTGTGGGCCCAAATCCCGGACGCCTTTGGCACTTCCCATTTTGTGGATGGGAAGGAGCTGATCCTTGCTCTTCAAATTCGCGATGGGCGAAGTGGCGATAGAGCCTAATCGCGCACCACGTACCCCCCTTTGATCGGATGACCTAGATCATATTTGACGATACTGTGGGCTCGAATCCAGGACGCCTTCGGCACTTCGCATTTCGTGGATGGGAAGGAGCTGATCCTTGCTCTTCAAAGTCATGATGGGAGAAGTGGCGATAGAGCCTAATCGCACACCACGTACCCCCCTTTGATCGGAAGGCCTAGATCATATTCGGCGATACTATGGTCCCAAATCCCGGACGCCTTCAGCACTTCGCATTTCGTGGATGGGAAGGAGTTGATCCTTGCTCTTCAAAGTCGTGATGGACGAAGTGGCGATAGAGCCTAATTGTGCACCACGTGCCCCCCTTTGATCGGACGGCCCGGAACTTCTTCTGCGAGATTGCGGGCCCGATTCCTATGTTAAACATGGCGCAATTCCATCGACCACAAATATCTGCCGACCGACGATCTGCTCCATTGGTCAATCCTATCTGTTGGACACTGGATCGTGTGTTTGCTATCATTTTAAGCCCGAAATGGGGATTTTATGCACTGCACAGTGCGCTCATGGCTGTGACCTTGGACAAAATGCATTTGTTAGGTTCTTTAAGCCCCATTTCTTTGAATTTACGCCACGGGCTCGAATCTTGAAGAGAAAACACCCCTTTGTAAGAATTTACGCTAACATTAGGCTCCATGGGGGATAGAGTCATCCCTGCGATGCTCTAAGAACTCATTCTTCAGCTTCAGTGCCTTGCAATTGGGCTATGGAGTCATTTACTAAGCTGAAAAATAAAAATAAAAGTAAACAAAGAACCAAAAGGACAATATTTACAAACAAAGGAGCCATCTAAGGCTCAAACAAAACGTTTCTTCAGAAAATGCCCATTTACTGGGCTGTTAAAAACCTCCTCACCCTCCAAATCCTGCAACCTGTACGTGTTATTTGAGAAAACCTCAGAGATTTTAAAGGGCCCGATCCATAGGGCGTCAAACTTGCTGTGTTTGCCCTTATCCTGTCTGGGTGCATCCCACTTAAGCACCAAATCCCCGATCTCAAACTCCTTCTTCCTGACCTTCCTGTCAAAGGATTGTTTGACCTTCTATTGATGACTATGATTTGTGTCCATCACGTGTTCCCTGATCTATTGTACTTTCACCATCTGATGAATCCTTCTGACCATATGATCCGACTCTCCTTCATAATTTTGAAAGAACTTCACTACAAGTAAGGCGAGCTGAGTGGGAAAAACCGCCCTTGTTCCGTAAACCAGCTGAAAAGGTGAGGTGCCCAGGGACTTCTTTGTTGTCACTCAATCGGCCCATAGAGCAAATTTGAGCTTTGAATCCCAAGCCCTCTTATTGTCTTCCAATAATCTTTTAATGAGCTTGATTAGGCTTTTATTGGAAGATTATGCCAGTCCATTTCCTTGAGGATAATAGGGGGTGGAGCGAATTAGTGAGTTCTGGAACTGCTCACAAAACTTAATCAGAGGCTCAGATTTGAACGAAGCAGCATTATCAGTGAAAATCCTGCTGGGACATCCAAATCTGGCTATGATATCCTCCAGGAAGCTAATAATTACTTTGTGTGATGCACTTCTGGTGGGGGAAACTTCTATCCACTTGGTGAAATAGTCTGTTGCAGTCAAGATCCATCTATGTTGGCCACTTGAGGGAGGATGGATTTCCCCAATTAAGTCCAACCCCCATTGTTGAAAAGGTACTGAAGCTACTATAGGCTTCAGTGGCAGTGGTCTAAGATGTTGCTTTCCTGAGAACTTTTGGCATTTGATGCAGGCTCTGATTTCTCTGCAGACATCAACAAATAAAGTGGGCCAGTAATACCCGGCCCTAAGAATTTTGTGAGCTTTGGTCTTCCAGAAATGATGCCCCCCACAAAGGCCGCTATGGAAATCAAACATAACTTTCTGGGCTTCTTGTGGATTCAGGCACCTTAAAAATACCCCTGGAGGGTCTTTCTAATACTAGGCTCGGTCAATGATGCAATATCTGACCGCCTTGAGCTTCAAAGCTCCCACCTTACTCTTTCCCATTCCATTAGGAGGCTTCAACTCTCGCAGAAAATACAAAATATCTCTATACCAAGTGCATTCTTCCAGCGATAAGTCACCCTGAGAACCTTTGTTGGATGACTCAGCTTGCTGATTTTCTGAACAAGCATTGATGAAGCTAATCCCCAAGGCTTTGCAATTGGATTCAGCTAGCAGCTTGGCTAAACCCTACCCCTTTATCAACTTGGTGGGATTAATCTCCAGATCAAACTCCAGGATCTTGGCAATCCATTTACCTCTTCTCCCATCTATGTCAGGCTGTATAAGAATGTCCTTCACAGAGGCTGAAGGGATGTATGCAGTCACTTTTGAGTGCAAGACATAGACTCTGAAATCTTTGATAGCTTTCACCAAGGCATAGGCCTGCTACTCCATGGTCTCGTACTGGACTTCTATATCTCTCAATGCATTGCTAAAGAACGAAATGGGTTGTTCTCATCCTTCCTCATTTTTTTGCAATAAGACCACTGCTACTGTATCAAAAGAGGCAAAAGAAAAAATCAAGAAGTCTTTGGAATAATCGGGACTGATTAGCACAGGTGTCTCAGTCAATGCCTTCTTTATTTGGATAAAATATTCCCTGGGTTCAGCAATCCATTTTACTTATTTTCCTTTCCTGAGCATGGTTGTGATGTGTTTCACCATCTCAGCGAAATTTGAGACGAACCTCCTCAGAAAGTTAATCTTCCCTAAAAAAGCTTGAACTTCCTTTCTAGACCAGGGAAGTGATAGAATCTGAATTGCCTCTACCCTGCTGGGATCAATCCTCACTCCTTTGTTTGATACTATATGACCTAACAATTTTCCCTCCTTCATAGCAAACAAATATTTTTTGGGGTTTAAGGATAGGCCAAACCTCCGACACTTCAAGAACACTTTTCTTAGGTGATAGTAGTGCTCTTTGTCAGACTTGGAGAAGACTCTGATGTCATCCAGATAGATCACCACAAACTGATCTTTTTCCCCGATGAAGGCTATATCCATGGCCCGCTGAAATGTTGCTCCTGCATTCATCAATCCAAAGGGCATTTTGGCATACATGAATGTGCCCCAAGGAGTGGTGAAGGTCGTTTTTTCTCTGTCCTCGAGCATGACTAATATCTGGTTATAACCAAAAAAACCATCCATCATGGATATCCTAGAGGCACTAGTTACCCTCTACAATATGTGTTCCATGTTAGGCAGGGCATAATTGTCTTTCTTTGAGCTCCTGTTCAGGTTCCTAAAATCAACACAGAGCCTGATTTATCCACTTTTCTTTCTTACCAGGACCAAATTGGCGACCCATTCGGAATATCTCAAGGGGACAATGATTTGGGCATCTAACAACTTCTTCACTTCTCTTTTCATGACAGGCAGAAACATAGGGTTTATCTGCCTTAGCTTTTGCCTAAATGGTATAACCTCTTCCTTTAGTGGGATCTTGTGTTCAATGACAGAAGTGTCATATGTCTTGAGGTCTTCATAGGTCCATGAAAACACATCGACAAATTCTCTTAATAGTTCAGTGTATTCATCCCTCTATTCTTGGGTCAGACTACTTGACAACTTGACAAACTTAGGCTCCTCTTGTGTGCCAATGTTGCATTCTGATGTATCATTATTTCCTCCTAAAATCTTATCTTTTACTGCCACATCATTCCCATCGAACAGTTTTTCTAAAGGGACTAGTCCCCTTGGAATGTGATTGCTAGGCAGTTGAATAATCTGGTGATTAGCAATTTTATTTGAAAATACCTCAGGGCAGGGGTGACCTTCAAGGTCAGGGTCCTGATCAATGTGCAACTCAGAAAATTCGTCGACAACCTGCAGAAAATTCTTGATTTCAAGATCGTCTTTGAATACCTTCTAATGTCTGACATTGTCCGGTACAGTTGGCCTATATTTTATCTCAACATCGTATTTTCTCTTAGGCGGTAGAGGGATTCTAAACAGACTCGCCAAAACGGTTAAGGAATCAGCCAAAGCATTTTTCTCCCTTGGAATAAAAGAGATGTTGAAAGCTGAGAAGAAATTTTCGATCAAGTCCCACACCTCATTTCTGTAGCTCCTGAGCTGAGGATGCTTGGCCCGATAATCATTTTTGTAGCTCCTAAGCCAAGGATGCTTGGCCCGATAAGCATTTTTGACTTGCTGAATAATTACCTCAGCATCTCCGAACACTATTATCTCCTCTATCCCCATCTCCTTTGTGGCCCTTAAACCCAGAACCAGAGCTTCATATTCCGCCACATTATTGGTGGCTTCAAATTCTAGCTTGTATGATAGGGACATGGTTTCCTGACAAGGTGACACCAACACCACTCCAGAGCCAGTGCCTTCACTAGAAGAAGCCCCGTCGAAAAACATTTTCCAAACAGAGGTGGTTGGAGGAGGCATCTTGTGATTAAAAGGGAGTTGCCTTCTAAATTGAAAAGGGGCTTCAGGAGCATCAGTGATCTACAATAAACTAGACCCCAAATCAGTGTCAAGTGCAAATATGGGATGATTGGTGGGGTTTGCTTCATCACTGAAAATATAGGCTAGCTGGGCTTCTCTGTACAACCTCCTGTGTTCCCCTCCAAAAACTGGAATGGTGGCATATGTGAGATCCATCTGTAATGTTCCTCCAAGTCTTTTAATCCAAGACCTAGACAACAACATTCCAAACTTAGGGGGAACATCAGCTACCACAATGTCCATGACCACACTTTTCATTGGCAGCTAAAATAAAGAGACTACCAAGTCTTTGATGACTCCGAGACATTGCACCCTTCTTGAATCTAAAGTGTATAGATCATGGTAAGCCTTCATCACCTCCAGTCCCAATTCTTCCATGACTATTTTGGGCATAAGGTTGTGGGAAGCCCCTAAATCCATGAGGCAATTATGCAGCACCTTATCATGTATGTTTAGGGATGTGTAGAAGGGAGGGGATGAATCATCTCTGTCTTCTACCATGGGACCTAGGACAACTACTGGCTTTTCATATTGAAGATTTATTGAGTCTGTGGAAGGCTGGAGGGGTTCGGATTGTAACAGCTTAGAGAGGGACCTTTTGAAATCTTTGTTTTTAACTAGTTCTGAGAGGGGTACAGGAATTTTGATCTTCTGAATCTCATGCTCAAAACTAAAAGAGGAGAGGGGCTTAGGAGGTTCCCTTACCTCGGAAACAGACACTTTGGTTGCTGACGAAGTATCCGAAGCTTTCTTTTCTTTAGTAGTTACGACAATAGCTTTAGCAGGCCTTTCTGCTATAAGGGGCTGATCCTGGCAATCAAAAGTATCATCTTTCTTCTTTGACCAGAGATGGTATCTGTTAGGGGTGTTGTTGGCCTTCTCTCCTTTACCCAACTCATTGATTTGGATGCTTATAAGGGATTCTTCATATGCATATTGAGTCAAATGGGGAAAAGGGGAGGTGTCTTCAATGCAGTGAATTTCAGGGTCAAGTTCTTCTACCTCCTCTCCTTCCTCATGAGCAACTATGCTGTTTTGGAGAGGGGTCTGAATCCTCTGATCATCTTTGTCTCTACTCCTTTGTTCCCTTGGGGAGGCCTCTGGCACATTGTTACCAAGCCTCTTGAAACCTCTGTTATCAGTATTCTGGGGATTTCTGTACACGGGCTTCCCCTCTAACTCCCACTTTTCCATCCTAGACGAGAGAGATTTCAGCACTTTAGTTACCTCATCCATTTGAGGAGGAAGGGGAGAGAAATAGGATGAGGAGGCTTCAGCTCTCCTCCTGGGTATGTCTCTGTCAGCCTTACTCCTGAGTCGGTCAACAGCCAATATATTAGACTCTACTTCTACGACCATGTCCTGTATGTGCGCTAGAGTGGTGGCTCTCCTTTCCCTCAATAGAAGGCAAAAATCGGGATCAAAAGCGCTAGCATAAGTGATCTTCACAGACGCTTCTGAGGGCTTAATCTCAATGGGTATTTTATTGTACATTTTGTTAAATCTTTTGGAGAAGTCAGAAATAGACTCTCCTTCCTTTCTCTTCAAAGATCCAAACTCTGTCATGTAATACATGAAGTCCTTTTTATCTCCCCACTGTCTCAAAAAGGCATTATCCATAGCCTCAATCCCATTAATAGATTCAGGAGGCAATGCCCTAAACCATTTTCTATCCTCACCTTCAAGACTATGGATGAAAATCCTCATCCATACATCCGCATGCATGATAACATGATCATCTGTAAAACTGTAGAAGGCTTCAAGGTGTTCTTCTACAGTTATGTTCCCCTCGCCTGCAAACTTGGGTAGCTGCTTGAGGTAACCATCTATTGGAAGGGCATTGAGAGGCTGAGGTAACACAAGGGGAGCATACCTAGTAGCTATAATAGCCTCCATTCTGGTCATAGGGGGATTTTCTCATGCCATAGGGATATTAGGTGGAGGAGAACTCAGAGGGGAAGGGGCTTGAACTAGGGATACTAGAAACAGGCTTACAAGGGTAAGGGAAGTGACAAGGGTTTCTCCCTCTAGTCCAAAACCAGGAGGAGACAACTCGGCAGGAACACTTCCGAAATTCAGGAAATGGGAGGCTTCAGAAAATGGTCTGCTGTGAAGCTGAGGAGAAGAAAAAGGGGTTTCTACAGAAGGAGATGGCGTATTACCTGTTTCGGTGGTGGAAGTTTCTCCTTCAGAGGCCTTTCCTTTTCTGAAAATCACCTCCGGATCAACTTCAAGTGTAACTAGAGGCAGCTATGGATGGGACTGCATATGTCTGCCTCTGGAAGCCACAACTAATACAACAGGTTCGCTCCAATGGAGTCACCAGGTGCATAGTAGCAATATTCAAAGGCTCTGATGCCTGATGCACCTTCAGAATCAGAGGCTCAATGTCGTTCAATCTCGGGGAAAATATTCAACTTCATCCCCGGCAACAGCGCCAGAAAAAGTTGGCGTTGGAAGTCACTCTTGGATTGCAGCAAGAGAAAAGCCCGACACCCATTAGTTTATGTCACGTTTCATTTATAAAGGGGTGATCAGATGGAAGTAAACTCGGAACAGTATTGTTATAACTCAGAAAACTGGATTGGAACAGCAGTGACACATGAGGTCTTAACCTTAACTTAAGCCAGTACTAATAATAGTGGTGAGTATTTGGAGGGAAGAGCGGAGAAACAAAGTCTGCTCTGGACATCCGATCTTCCAGCAGTCTTCACAAAAGAGGAAAAGTCTCGGATGTGAGATCCTCTCAGAGACGAACAAACTTCAAAATGAACCTAAGAAGATTGCAGAACTGATAATATCAAACCTACATAATATAGCAATGCAACACCTGACTGGATCATCCATGCCCGGGATCTTAAATTCAGAGGAAAAGAGAAAAAGAAGGAGTTGGCTGCCATTAAACAAGAAGTCTCAAATGTTCTTCTATAACCAGAGAACCAAAGGATGGATTAAAGCTTTACAATTGGGAGCTGTGCTCTACCATCGATACTTTCAAAAATACAAAAACTGAGTACTTATACTCCTAAACATTTGCCCAGCAGAGGCGTCCTAGACTTTCAGGGCGTGGCATCTCTTCGGTCAAATCTGGTCTGAACTCCTTCGTTAGACGCCAACTTAACTTTGTGTGGCTCTTGCAGGGGGTAGCTGAGCCATTAAATGTTGAGTTAGTGTGTGCAGACTTCTCTGGTTAGTCAAGGACTAGGCATGGCTTCTTTGGAAAAAATCCAGCACACAAGACCATCTCGGGCAGACTGCCTGCCGGATCCTCCATACCTTACAATTAATGAGTGAGGAGAGGTTTCAACCACCTCCTCCCTCCTTCATTTACTCCTAGCAGGAACCAGGGTTGAGACCGAGTCGGACTGGCACCTGGAGATTGCGGTGATCCCTTCTGCAGCTAAACCTGGCTCTTTCATCCCTTTTGCACAACTCTTTTCATTTCCCCAAGTGACCATGGTTTGTGACCCTGCACTTATCCTCAAAGGTGCTTTTGGCGTTTCGGGGATTGGGGTTTTGAAATGCAATGGGAGAGAAAAACCCTTTACCTTTGGAAGTCCCGGTAGCCGAAACGTCGACGTGGCCTAATCGTGTGCCACGTGTCCCTTTGGATGGACGTTTGGATGATGTTGGCATTTTGGGACCTGTCTCATTATATGGTGTGCGCTAGTGCCTTTTCCCTGGGCCTGTTCCTCTGTGACTGGGTGCCAAGAACGTGGGCCCAACTCCCGGATGCCTTCGGCACTTCACGTTTCATGGATGGGAAGGAGCTGATCCTTGCTCTTCAAAGTCACGATGGGCGAAGTGGCGATAGAGCCTAATCGCACACCACATACCCCCCTTTGATCGGACGGCCCAGATCATATTCAGTGATACTGTGGGCCCAATTCCCGGACACCTTCAGCACTTCGCGTTTCGTGGATGGGAAGGAGTTGATCCTTGCTCTTCAAATTCACGATGGGCAAAGTGGCGATAGAGCCTAATCGCGCACCACGCACCCCCCTTTGATCAGATGGCCAAGATCATATTCGAAGATACTGTGGGCCCAAATCCCGGATGCTTTCAACACTTCATGTTTCATGGATGGGAAGGAGCCGATCCTTTCTCTTCAAAGTCGTGATGGGCGAAGTGGAGATAGAGCCTAATCATGCACCACGTACCCCCCTTTGATCGGATGGCCCGGATCATATTCGGAAATACTTTGGGCCCAAATCCCGGATGCCTTCGGCACTTCGCATTATCCTTTCTCTTCGAAGTCGCGATGGGCGAAGTGGCGATAGATCCTAATCGTGCACCATGTGCCCCCCTTTGATCGGACGGCCCGTAACTTCTTCAGCAAGATTGCGGGCCCGAGTCCTATGTTAAACATGGTGCAATTTGATCGACCGCAAATATCCACCGACCGACGATCTGCTCCATTGGTCGATCCTGGCCGTTGGACACTGGATCGTGCATCTGCTATCATTTTAAGCCCGAAATGGGGATTTTATGCACTGCACAGTGCGCTCATGGCTGTGACCTTGGACAAAATTCATTTGTTAGGTTATTTAAGCCCCATTTCTTCGCATTTATTCCACGGGCTCGAATCTTGGAGAGAAAACACCCCTTTACAAGAATTTTCGCTAACAGAATGGAAAACTTTAAGGAAAATTAAAGGTCAAACTGTACAAAGTTTCACAGAAGAATTTAGGAAGAAATATCTGGCATTGAACATTCCTTTGGATTCTTCTGAAACTTTAATGAAGTATACTGGTGCACTTCACAATTATATTCATCATACTTTTCTCTTGTTTAACCCCACTAGTCTTGAAGAAGTTTGTGTGCAAGCCACTCACCTTGAGAACAGGGGGAAACATGTTCAAGAACATCCCACGAAGAAACCTTCCAATTTCCCACAAAATACTTTCAAGAAGTTTAAAAGGAAGGACAAGAAGACCGCTATAGTAACGAGAGAAGGAGGAAAACCATCTTGCACTCATTGCAAGAAGAGTGGTTATGATGAAGAACATTATTGGAAACTGCATCCAGAGAAGAAACCAAAATAGTTTGGTGGAAAGGGGAGGACAAAGATTGTTGCTACAATGCAGCAAGATCTTGGTTTTGATTCAGGAGATGAAGGAAATATCACAGTGGTTGGAGTACAAGGTAAATATTCCCTTCATGCTAGTTCAAGTTCCAATAATGAATCTCAGATTGATGAATGAAAGAGGAGTGAGTTATTTCATATACTAGTTTTATCTAAACATACTAAGATAGATACATTATTTGATCTGGGTTCCCAAGTAAACTTAATATTTGAAGCACTTGTCAAGAAGATGGGTCTTGTAAGGAAACCACATCCAAAGCCTTATCCTCTTGGTTGGGTATATTACAAAGAAAAACTTAATGTCACCAAACAATGTAGGGCCAAGTTTTCTATTGCTTCAAAGTTGATTGATGAAGTGGATTTGGATGTTGTACCACTTGATATGTGTGGCAAAGTGTTGGGGAGTTCTTATCTTTATGATAGAAAAGCAGTCTTCTTTCGTCATGCAAACAAATACCACTTTACTAAGGGCGGAGTGGAATATATTGTTAGAGCTCACAACATGAGGATAAATACAACACTTGTTAGTGCAGGACAAATGAAAAGATTCATAACCACTAATAAGAGATATGTACTCATGGTCATCAAAGAGAAAGATGTCGAGACATCCGACGCTTTCCAAGAGTGTGATCCATCTCATAAAAATGAATTAATTGATATTGTTTCTAAGTATGATTATATTTTCTAGGAACCAGATGGATTACCTCCTAAGAGGGAAATCCAACATGAGATACATCTTCAGCAGGATTCTCCTCTTCCTGATGTGGGCATGTACAGGATGTCAATTGTGGAGATGACAAAGATCAAGAATCAGGCACAAGGATTATTGGATCAAGGGGTCATCAGGACCAGTTCATCTCCTTGTGGTTCTCCAATCGTGATGATGCCAAAGAAAGATGACACGTGGAGAATGTGTGTTGATTACCAGGCCTTGAATAAAATCACGGTGAAAAATCGATACCCTCTTCCTTGTATAGGTGATTTACTTGATCAGTTGAAGAATGTTTTTTATTTCACTAAGTTGGATTTGCGCAGTGGATATCATCAAATTAGGGTCACAGAACATGATGCATGGAAGACTGACTTTAAAACCAAACATGGATTGTTTGAGTGGTTAGTTATGTCGTTTGAGATTTGTAATGCTCTCACAACTTTCATGCATGTGATGAATGATGTATTCAGGCCTTTCCTAGATGACTTTGTGATTGTATATTTAGACAACATTATTGTTTTTAGTGGGACTTGGGATGAACATGTGAGGCATGTAAAGAAAGTATTGGATACTTTGCAAAGGGAAAAGTTGTATGTGAAAATGTCTAAATGTGAATTTGGAAGACTGCACTTGTATACTTAGGTCATATTGTAGGAGGAGGACAATTGAAAATTGATCCTTCCAAAATTGATGTAATTGTAAAATGGCCTGATCCAAAGAGTGTAACTGAAGTCAGAAGCTTCTTAGGTGTAGTCCAGTATTGGAGGAGATTCATTCCCAACTTCTCCTTTATAGCAGCTCATTTGCATGCCTTAACCAGTGTGAAGAACACTTTTCAATGGGAAGGAAAACAGCAAAAAGATTTCAATACTTTGAAGGAGAAGATCAATATTGCACCAGTATTAGCACTGTTGAATCTTCAACAGCCTTTCGAGATTGAGACAGATGCCAATATATATGCCATGGGTTAAGTATTTATGCAATATCGTAAGCCTATTTGTTACCACTCTGAAACTTTTAACCAAGCTGTTGTTAACTATCCTACATATGATAAAGATTTGTATGCATTAGTCTAGAGTGTAAAGAAATGGAAGCACTACTTGTTAGGGAAGGAAACAATTATACATATAGATCACCATCCCTTACAATATCTCCAAGCACATATCAAACTACAACAATTTTGACACTACAGATGGATGTGTTTTCTACAACAATTTCATTTGGTAATCAAGTACAAGAAGGGTACAAGTAACAAGGTATTCGATATGATTTCTAGACCTCTATTGATGCTTCTATTATCTTGAAGAATACTTCTTTATGTCATGATAGATATGTAGAACAATATGCCATCGATGAAGATTGAAAAGAAGTATATGGGAAGCTAACCCATGGTGCACAGGTAGAGAACTATTGTCTGCAGGGAAAATTACTCTATCATATTGGAAAGCTATGTATTCCTACAAGTGAACGAGTCCATGTAATACGAGAAGATCACACTTCTCTTGTGTCTGGGCATTTTCGGGTAGGAAAAACTATGGCTCATTTGAAGAGGTTTTGTTATTGGCCTCAAATGAAAGCAATTGTAACTAAATATGTAAAGGGGTGTGTGATGTGTTCTACTTGTAATCCCACTAATAGAAAACTAGGGCTATACTCACCACTTCTTGTTCCATCCCATCCATGGGAAAGTGTCTCCATGGATTTTGTAGGGGGTTTACCACTGACCGGAGGGGGTCATGATTATTTGTATGTTGTAGTGGATAGGTTCAGCAAGATCTGTATCTTGATGCCATGTAAAAAGCATATCACTACTGAGCAGACTCCTAATCTCTTCTTTCAACATGTTTTGGTTCACTTTGGGTTACCCATGTCCATTGTCTCAGATCGAGATACTCGATTCCTTGGGGATTTTTGGACTAGATTGTGAAGAATGATGGACACCAAATTGAAGAGGAGCACTGCTTTCCATCCACAGACTGACGAAAAGACAGAGGTGGTAAAAATAACAATGGTACTTTTTCTTCGAGGCTACTACAGCAAGCACCCCAAGTTATGGGATGAACAGATACCCAATGTACAACATGCTTATAACCGAGCTTTACATTCATCCACTCAGAGTTCACCTTTTGAGACATTTTTTGGGTACCTACCCAAGGTTCCTTTAGACTTAATATATAGGAGAGATGCCGATGAGAATGAAGAATGAACAGAGGACAGAGCCCGCAATTTCATCCAGAGCATCCAACAAATACACCAGGTTGTCAGGGAACAGTTGGAGAAAAGTCAAGCATAGTATAAGGCTCGGCGTGACAAGCATAGGGTTGATCATCAATTCTAGGTTGGAGAACGGGTATGGCTTCATGTCAGCAAGGAGAGGTTGAAGGGTGAAGGAAAGAAACTCAAGCCCATTCATTATGGATCGTTCACTATCTTGGAGACAAGCGACACTAATGATTTTAGTTTAGATATTCCACCTTATATGCAGATTTACTCCATTGTGAATGTAGAGAACATGGAATTTTTTTAGCCTCCCATGATCATGGATCAGGATGAGGAAGTTGCAATACCTTCCTTTGATAAGTTTTCACATAAGTACTTGGATGAGCTATAGGAAGATATCATCCTGGACATAAGGATGAACACTTCACATGGGGGTGATGTTTATTATCTTCAAGTAGGCTTAAAGGGTACACATCCAAGTAAGGAAAAGTGGACTAAGAAGGACAAAGTGAGGGGACTCTTCCCTCACTTACCTATTGATTGATGAAAGATTTTGGTGGTCCAAAAAACTCTCAGTGGGAAGATGTGATCCAAAAAGGATCCAAAGAAGGCTGAGAAAAACTCAGGATGCTCGGAATGGATTCAGCAGACAGAGAAAGGGAAAAACTTCAAAGTTCCAAAAACTTAGTTAAAATGACATGATCATGAAGAGCGCATTGTAAGATTTCCAATGGCATAAACAGATCGTCAAACGGAGTTACGGATCGAAAGATATTTGCGGTCAAAGTTTTGGTCAACCTGGCCCAGTCAGCAGGGATGAGTCAGCATCCATACTACTAGCGTCAGCATTAGTATGGATGACATCATAATTTTTACAACATATGTGGAAAGAGAAGAGGGCGACACATGTCATGTTGATGTCAACATGATGATGTGGCAGCATGAGAGGTTGCCACGTGTCACTCATTTTTGGACTTTTTGGGACGACTTGTGGACCAATGAAAAGTTGCCACGTGGCAGTCCGTACGAGACACACGGAATTCATATATTGTGTGGCAGGATGATGTGGCATCCATACAACACATGGTAGGCTAACATGGGAGGAAGGTGACGTGGCAGGATGATTGTGCAACGAGGTGACGTGTGCCAATGATTGGCTGCCCCGTGGCCCAGTCATGGGCTGCCACGTGGCTGTGGGAAATTCCCAATGACGCCCAACAACCAAAAATCCAAAAACTATATATATTAAATGGCAGTCCACCAAATCTGGTTGTGGTTCCACCAAATTTGGTGGCATATTCCACCGACCGCCAGATTTAGCAGTCCGCCTAAACCTCCACCAGAATATTCACTATTTTGGTAGCATTCCCGCCAATTAAAAAGCCAACCGCCAAAAATTTTTGCAACTATATACTAAAAGGGGAGGCCCACGAGATTCGACCTCGGGACCTACGCCTAACCAAGTCTTAACATAACATGCACCTACCAGTGCGCCAAACTGACTCATCAATGCATAACCGCCCACATCTTTTATTTAAAGGAGCTTATGCCAGTGTACGAGGAGGAAGAAGGACATACCAAGGTGCGGCCGTACGAACTGGGCACACATTTCGAGAAAATTTCCAGTCATTTATTGTAGAGGTAGGCACAAAAACCGAGGTAGGGGTGTCTCTTGGGCGTGAAAGTGCCAGAATCGGATCAAGGTGTGGAGATAGTCATTTTTAGGTAATTCGACACCATGAACACAGTGGTGATGTTTGTTTTCTGATATGAGCAAAGATTTTGTAGCTTAACTCCAGAATGAGGTATACTTATGTATTTTTCCCAATTCTTTTGTGGAATTAATAAAAAGGCCTACGCATTTGAGAGCAGGACCCGGAGACGTAGTCCACGATGGACGAACTCCATTCTCAAGTTTTTGCATTCATATTTCATGATTATGTCTCTTTCCTTTTTTATTTTTTCCTTCTTTATGGTGTACTTTAGTTTATGCTCATTTAATACAATTCTTTAATAAGTCACCGGATGAAAAGATCACGGATCATCCATCTGCATACAAGGGTTCTCTTTCTGGTATACCTCAAAATCTTGAGGTTTCTCTACATACTCTTCTTCTTCAATTACTCTATTGAGAAGAACAATATTTACATTCATCTGATGTAAACTCCAACCCATGGATACTACAGGAGATATAATGGCTCAAGTAGAGGTATATCTAGTTACTAGAACAAGTAGTCGTCATAGTCTTCTCCCTCCTTTTGGGAGAACCCTCTAGCCCTGATTCTTGCCTTGTATCTATCAATGCTTAAGTATTTTTCATAATTTCTCACGGACATTGTTCTTCATCACAACTTCCTTCGATTCCTTCTGCTTGACTTCTTCTAGTGGGTTCAAACTGGTTCAATTGGTTGTTCTAAATTTTCTTTCTTTCTTGGAATATTCATGTTATTCCTCATCTTTCTCTTTAATGTTGGAGTCCATGGAATCTTCTATAGATTACATGCCCTTATTTCTTGAAGGCTCCAACTTTTTCCTTCCTCCATAGGAACATAAATGTACATGGACAACCAAGGATATTCAAGGCTTCTTTTCGAAGAAGACTTCATCTAGAGTCAAGTTGAACATGTGTTGCTTATCATGGTTGCTACTTATAATGAATAACATGGACATATACTTCATAGTATTCACATATTCTTAAATGGATCATATCATTAGGGATTAGCTCCCTCCTAATCCCGACTCCATGCCTGAATGAGAAATATACATGCTCGTCTTTTGGAATTTTTTGATTAGCTACCTCCATCTAAGAGAGTCCATGCTTTTGTCTGTTGCATCTCTCTTTGCTTTCTACAAAGTGACAAAAACCTATTATGGTTTCCTTTTGATTCCCAACTTCCTTCGATTATGATTCATGTGAGTCTCTTTAAGTTTGTTTGTATCTATTCCGATTGCTACCCATCTGGCAGTTGTGTCATTCTTATAAACTTGTTCTATGACAACTTTCGCAAGGATTGTTCATCAAACATATTTCACAAGGGTACTTCTCCGGAACAATAACAACATAGAGAAAACAAGAAATATCTCTCTAGAGGAAATGTTAGTTCATCTTGTAAAAAAGTACAATAACCATCTATATCAATGGTATTCATATGTAGTCAAGTATTCATTGCACCTAGAAATAATAGAACCTTTCAAAGACTACTTTCACAATTTGTAATGTAGCAACTATCACCCTTGATATATACAAATTTGAAGCTTGACAATTTAATCAAACCTGCAACCTGAAGCCTCAACTTCTATGGAGGGTGTGCTTGTTCCTCTAAATGCATTGAATACAATATTACAAATTGGACAAGGTCTCTAGTACTTTCCCTACATACACATTCATGTTTTTCTAGATGATATAACTTAGATAGCATATACAAGTGCATACCTTTGAAACCTTGTAGCATCGTCCAGATTGTCTTCCAATATGAAATTAGATACCATCTTGACAAGAAGAGATTATAAACTCCATTAGAAGATTCAATGATTAGAACACGCTAGAAACTCTAAAATTTCAACTTTGACCACAAAATCAATTTGATCAGAAGTCAACCTTTGAATTTGACTTTGACCAATCAAAATTTGACTTTGACTTTGAAAAAAATTCAAACCTAACATTTTTCTAGCTAAGGGTACCAATCTATCTTCCAGTGGTTAGACTGTCCAAAGACAATGTGGGCCCATAACCCGTCAGAAATAAAAAGATGTGTTTGTTTTTCCATAGACAATATAGCAATATTGTCATCCAACCATAGGCACGAAGCCACCCCCAAGCACCTTTGACCTTGACATACAGAATAGTTCCAGAAGAAAACCTTAAAACCAATAGCCAACCAAGATAATGTATCTCTCTCCAAGTATAGTGTACCAAGGAAAGAATCCAAACCATAACTAAGGCAGAAAGTCCAAACCATAACCAAAAACCAAAATTCGAGTTGCAGTATCTACAATTGCACTCCCTCTCCAAACTTGTGCATCACTAGTCTTATGCAGTTCTGAGAGTGTGAATCAAATGAGGTCTAGCGCCCTCTTATTTATAGTCTTCCAAGTGACCTAATTGGCCCGACTTGTACTTCTAGAGGATAATAATTTAATATAAATTATTATCTTGAGACGATTTTCCTTTATCCAACGTTTTAGGGTTATTATCCAACGTTTTAGGGTTTCTCTTACTTCCAGGAATATTCTAGTCTCATCAAAGGTTACACGTAGAGGTTAATACCTCTTGCAACTACCATAATATCAATAGTTTTGAGGATGGAGCAATGTGATATGTATGGCCACTAAGTACAAAATGGTTTTCCAACTTAGGAAGTGGCCTGGGGTTCCACTTCTTGAAAAAAGGCTTGAACTATGTTGTCACCTCCATATTTTTCTTTCTCTTGTTCTCATAATAGAATTAACCTCCTTGACCATGAAAATAATCCATACATATTTGAAAATTTTCCTTGATAATATCACATCTATTTGATCTCAAACTCAGTTATCCTTCCCCTCTCTCGTTAGATCTATCATTGTTGTTGAAACAAAGATTTGAAAGATATCAACTTAGTTCCACTTGCATTGCATTAATGTATCTATAGAAAAATATTGTATCAATTTTGAAATTTTAAGTAAAAAGAAACAAAACCATAGGCTTGAAATACTGAAAGCACAAGAACCCCACCTTTTGTTTCACTACAGAGCATGGATCATTATCAATATACATGGGTATTTCCTTTGCAATGATCTCTTTGGTACACTTCTGTATATATTCAGAAGACTTGAATTTTTGGGAGGAGGGCATCTCAGCCTATTTTCCGACAAAATGGATAGTTATTAGTTAAATTTTCCAAACAAAATTCCATCCATGGGAGGAAGAAATAATAAACAATCTGTTAACTCCCAAAATGAAACCGTCCTTTCAGCCGAGTTTTGGGTGGATATCATAGCTTTAGGCAGTCTCTTCAAGTCATTTTCGAGTTTTTTACAGCTGAGAAAATTTTTGGTTTTGGTGTGTCTTAGGAAATAATCGATCCACAAAGTCTTCTCTTTCAAAAATTTAATTTTTTACTTTCCACAGCTAACATGTTTTTAAAAGGTTCATTGAGCGTTGTGGAAAGTACTCTCTTTCAACAGCTAAAGGGATCGTTTCATCAGTTAAAAGCGCTGTGGAAAGTGACAAAGCGCGAAGGGTTTGACAGACAGTTCGCACGTGGCGCGCTGTGGAAAGTATCTACTTCCTACGGCTAAAAGAATATTTTCAAGTGATGTGGCATGCTATTTCACTTTCCGTGGCTAAGGTGAGTTTCCTATCAAACGGTGCGCTGTGGAAAGTACTCACTTTCCGCAGCTAACATGGGTTTTTCAAAGGAGTCGTGTGCTGGTGAAAGTAGCAAGCGAGTGTGATGGCAGGGATGTTCTCCAAGCACCGTAGTTGCATGAAGCGGGAATCACGTGCTCATTATCCACGCATGCACAAAATGATGAGGTGATCACTTCCCACGTCAAAACAAGATCCGAGACATGCGCTGGTGGAGGCGGGCAATCATAGAAGTTCAAGCTTGTGTACCAGGATATGACGGTAATGTGAAATCTTTCCAGAACCCACGCGCAACTATCATCACACCCGAAATAGCAAATTTGCATTCGGCGACGCAGGTACAGATGAGGTTCAGAGGGCCTGACACCATCAAATCAGGAAGAGTCAGCATACCACAGGTCGTTTCCAAAATACACTCAAGATTTGCATTTGACCCAGCACAGAGTCGAAGTCGAGACTGCTTTCTGCAGCGCAGAACAAGGGTTCGACTAAAGAGGTTACAGGAATTATAGTGGTCGAGTGCCGGAGCTGCAGAATGGTGAAAAAACACGGCGGCCTTTTGCTTAAATGAGAACTCAACAATCTATCCTTTCTGGAATCACATCCCGAGGTTCAGAGACATTTTTTAAACGCAGGTTGCATGGAATTCGTGAAAAGGTTGCAAAGTGGGTGTCATCAAGCCACAGCTGAAGCCTTCGCAATGACGTTTGATGGCAACAAAGCTCGGGTGGGTTCTGTGGAAATCAAGGTGGACGAGAAATTTATTGCAGCAGCTACAGGGTTACCGATGACTAGTCAAAAATGGTTCAAAACC
>CBVK0100413765.1:0-19301 GCA_900067695.1 Picea abies
CCTCAAACATCAAAATCATGGATTTCATTGAAGATCAAGCATATTTATTGCAGGAAAAGCTAGCTAGCCTATGTCCTAACCTACCTAACTACAAATTTAGCCCAAATTAGATTGTTGGGCTAAGGAATTACTCTAACCTGGGGCTATTTGATCAAATTTATTCATTAGCTAACCTATCTAACGTGTTAAGGTTAAATAGTTTAGCCAGGCTTATTCACTAGACCTATCAACATAAATTCAAAGAGACTTAACCATGATTAAACTGTATGGATCAAGTCATTGTTATTGCATGGGGATTTTATCCATTTTCTTTTATGCCCTTTTTTATTCTTATTCTTATTCTTTTTCTTTCTTTTCTTTTCTTTTCTATTTTCTTTCTTTTCTTTTCTTTCTCTTTCTTTCTTTCTTTACTTTTCTTTTCTGTTTGAAAATAATTTGCAGGAATGAAATATTATTTGCAAGACAACATACATCAATAGTGAACATTTTTCCAGTTACCAGATGATCCTATAAATTATAGGGTTATAACAACGGCTCCACTTGGGAATGGTACTCTCGTTGTGAAGTGCCAAGAACCTATTTTCTGATGTCTGTAAAGGTTTCCTCCATTGCTTTATTGCTACTATCTGTTTTGTTTTTATTTTGGGAACTTGGTGGCATTGGTCAGTGGCTTAGGGCCTTCTCTGCGGGCTTCAACCACCCGATCAATATCACCTACACAAAACCTGAATGAAAAGGGAAATGGTATGTACAATGAATATGGATTCATGAGATCTTTATTGGGGAGGAAAATAATGCTTCAACATCCTGCCATTAACCGGTCCACCTGGCAGGTCTGATCCATCAATGTGTTTTAGCAAAAATGCATTATTTCCTCTGAATGCCTGAATGGTGTAAGGGCCTTTCCATAAGCTATCAAATTTTCCATGCTTACCCTTGTCCTCATTTCTAGAATCCCATTTTAGAACCAGGTTGCCCAACTCAAAACCATCTTCTTTAGTCCTCTTGTCATAGATCTTTTGTATACCTTCTTGGATAACCTGAGTCTTGTTGTAGACTTCCTCTGTGTATTGCATTAAGTGGATCATTTGATTTATCCTCATCTGGACATCATTTGGCTCTTCTTGCGCTTCCTGCAACAATTTCATGACAGGGACTCCTAAGGAGATGGGAAAAACTGCTTCAGTGCCATACACCAATTGGTATGGTGACATGCCAATTGATCTTTTGGTGCTTATTCTGTCAACCCAGAGTGCGAAAACCAACTTATTATGCCAAGAATTATTGTTTTCTTGCAAATTCTTCTTAATGATATTCACCAGAGTCTTGTTGGAGGACTCAACTAGCCCATTTCCCTGAGGGTAATAAGCTGCAGAGTGTCCCAAAGTAATGTGGTATTGGCTGGAAAAATCTATGAGTTTTTTGGATCTGAAGGCCACTGCATTGTCAACTATAATTTTTCCAGGGCATCCAAAATGAGACAAGATATTAGTTTCTAAAAATTTAATGATAACAGAGTCAGTATCTTTCCTGCATGGCACAACCTCGATCCACTTGGTGAAGTAGTCTGTGGCCGTGAGGATCCACTTGTTTTGGCCTGAGGAGGATGGATGTATTTCTCCAATAAAGTCCAAACCCCATTGTTGGAAAGGGGCTTCAACTGAGATGGGTGTCATGGGGAGAGGCAACAACTTCCTTTTACCTTCGAAGACCTGACATTTATGACAAGAAGTAAATTTTTGATGAACATCAACAAACAATGTAGGCCAGCGGAAACCAACTCTTTAAATCTTGTTGGCTGTGGTATTCCAACTCAGATGTCCACCACAGTCTCCTGCATGGAAATCCTGCAGAACTTTGTCAGCTTCGTCTTTCAACATGCAATTAAGCAAAATACCACTAAGATCTTTCCAATAAAGATTACCTTCTAGAATACAAAATTTCAATGCTTTCAGTTTGATAAATCTGGCTTTGGACTTAGTCAAACCAGGAGGATCTTGTAAGTTATGAAGTACCAAAATGAGGTCTGCATACCAAGGAGAGTTTAAGAATACTTCCTTTACATTTGGAATCACTCACTCTTCCTGTTCGTCAACTATAGCCAAAAAATTAATATCTAGAGCATGAAAATTAAATTCAACCATTAGTTTGGCCAAACCTTGTCCTTTGATTAGTTTAGTAGGTTTTATTTGAATGCCATATTCCAGAATAACCGCAATCCATTTTCCTCTCCTACCATCTGGATTATCCTAAGTCAGGATATCCTTTACCACTGTGTTTGGAACGTATGCAATTGTGTGAGAATGGAGAATATAGACTCTGAAATCCTTTATGGCCTTTACTAGGGCAAAGGCTTGTTTCTCCATTATGTTGTAGTTCAAAAGTCTCTCAAAGATTTGCTGAAAAATGCTATGGGTTGTTCGTACCCTTCACTATTTTTATGCAACAGTACTGCTGCTATGGTGTGTTCAGATGTAAAAGAGAAAAGATAAAAGTCTTTGGTGTAGTCTGGGGTGATCAGAACTAGGGCTTGGGTGAGTGCATGTTTCACCTGCTCAAATGACTGTTTGGATTCAGTGTTCCATTTGATTTTTGTGTCTTTTTTCAACATATTAGTGATGTTCCTAAGAAGTTCAGCCAAGTTGGGTATGAACCTTCTAAGGAAATTTATTTTGCCGATGAATGATTGTATCTCTTTGATGTTTCTAGGGTGTTCCACCTTCTGGATGGATTCCATCCTTCTGGGATCTATTTTAATTCCATCTTTAGATATTATGTGTCCCAACATCTTTCCTTCCTCTAAACCGAACAAAGACTTCTTTGGGTTCAACGAAATCCTGAATTTTCTACACTTCTCAAACATGCATCTGAGATGCCGCAAGTGTTCTTCGTCAGATTGGGGGTATACAGTCACATCATCCAGATATATGACTATAAATCTTCCTAGTTTGTCCACAAAAGAAATATCCACTACCCTTTGAAAAGTGGCACCAGTATTCATCAAGCCAAAAGGCATCTTCACATACATGAAGGTTCCCTAGGGTGTGGTAAATGTTGTCTTCTCTTGATCTTCTGGGTGGACAAGGACTTGGTTGTAGCCCGAGAAACCATCTAGTAAGGAGATCCTATTGGCCCCAACTAATTTTTGCAAAATGTGGTCCATTTTGGGCAATGAATAATTGTCTATGAGGGAGACTTTGTTCAGATTTCTGAAATCTATGCAAAGTCTGATCTCGCCAGTTTTCTTCCTGGTAGGAACTAGGTTAGAAACCCATTTGGAAAATCTCAAGGGGACTATGATTTTTGCATCATACATCTTTTTTATTTCTTTCTCTATTAGGGGAAGCAACTCGGGATTTATTCTCCTAAGTTTTTGCCTGAAAGGTTTGTGTTCTTCTTTTATGGTAATCCGATGCTGTATGATACTTGTGTCATAGGATTTTAAGTCCTCATAACCCCAAGCAAACACATCTACATATTCCTTAAAAAGTTCAATGTATTTGCATTTTTTCTTAGGGGGAAGAGATTCAGAAAGTTTTATCATCTTGGGATTTTCATCTGTTCCTATGTTGCACTCTTCAACCTCTTTACCACTAGCTTCAATTTTCGGTTTTTTGGCTACATCGTTAAAATCGAACAAGTCTTCTAGCGGAACTAAACCTCTAGGTAACACATTATTTTTCAACTGTAGAATATCAGAATCTATCTCATTTTCATTCAATTTATCTGCATCTACTTTATTTTCATTCAAACCTTTAGAATCTATGTTATTTACACTACCACTTTCAAAAATAGATTTATTTACAATCTCATCATCATTTTCTAAATCTATGTTTGTACATTCGAAATCATTCTTACACTATAGGAAGCCTTCAATTTGATCATCATTTCCAAATACCTGCCAGTATCTGATGTTGTCATGAATGGTTGGTCTTCACTTCACCTCCACTGTGTACTTGCAAGTGCGATGGAAAGGAATTTTACAGGTAGCTGCTGACATAGCCAGCCCGTCTGTAAGTATTTTTTGTCCTTTAGGCATTACCTGCAAGTCGATTTCAGTAAAGCATTGAAGGGAATCCAAAACAACATTCCTATAGGATCTAAGTCTGGAATGTTTAGCTGCATACTCACCTTTGATTTGCTTGATAATCAATTCAGAATCACCCCTTACCATTATCTGTTTGGCACCAACTTTCTTCAATAGTTTCAGGTTGAGCATCAAAGCTTCGTACTCAGCCATGTTGTTAGTGCATTGGAAACTCAGTTTGTAGGAATGGCTCTCTGAACACCTTGATCTGTGATTATGTAACCAAACTCCAGCTCCGACTCCCTCTTTTCTCACTGCACCATCGAAATCCATGCTCCAAAAATTTGCTGGGAGTTCCTCACTTTCCACAGTTTCAACCTTTCTTGCCTCAATGATGGATTTATTCTCTTTCAAATCATGCGTATCATCTTCCAGCTGAGCGATTTTTTCTTCCAAATCACCATCATTGTATATAATGAAAGAATCTAGATCAGAGTGTGCAGAGTATAGTGGGTAGTTGTGTGGCTTTTCCTGACTGCTGACCATATACTTCGCCAGGGTTTCTCTATATAGTCTCCTCTATTGTCCAAATACTGGGATGGTGGTGTAAGACATATCTAGCTACAGGGTTCCTTTCAGCTTAGCTCCCCATGATATTTATAGTAACATATCATATTTTTGGGGAATGTCTGCAACTACTATATCCATTACCATACTCTTTGCTGGGATTTGAGCTAGGGTGATGCATAAGTCTTTAATCAGGACTATACATTTGACCTTGATAGAGTCAAACGAATTCAAATCCTTATAGGGTCTGGTGACCTCAAGTCCCAACTTTTCCATCACAGCTTTGGGCATCAGGTTGTGCGAGGCGCCCAAATCCAACATAGCGTTGTGTAATATCAAGTTGTGGATATTTAGGCTGATGTAAGAAGGTGCCACGACACCATTATTAGTCTGACCATCAACTTTAGGACCAAATAGGAGCTCTAGTCGGTCATCAACAAGATTTCCCATGTCCGAGTGATTTACAGATCCAACATTCAAAGCCTTAGTACCTATCTTAGGTTCGATGCTTAAATCTTTAATCACCTATGACCTGTAAGCGTTCTTGTTCATCAACTCGGAGAGGGGAATGAGAATATTCAATTTAGCTAGTTCCCCTTCAATTCTTAAAGTAGTGGAAGCTTTGCTTGGGGTCTGTACCTCTAGTTTATCTATTAGAACTTTATGGCCAGGTGCCCTTGGTTGACTGGTTGATGTGACTTCAGTCTGATTTTCTCTTTGTATAATTTCTAGAGTTTGTTGTGCAAGCGATTCAACATTATTCCTCTCAGGGACTTTCTTGGGAGAGTTTTCTGAGGTTTTCTTCGTTTTGACTATTCTCTTTGTTTTAGTAGCCTTCTTTGTTTCAACAACCTTATTTGTTTCAGCAACCTTCTTTGGAGGGTTGTCATTTTCCCTCTTTCTCTTCAAGTTATACTGCCTGTGGACCTCCATTATAGCATTCTCAAAGGCCCGCTTTTCTGTTTCCTCTGCTTCCTCATCGACCTCTGTTTGTGAAAGGAGAAATATCTTTTGCTCTTCTTGGGTAAGAAAAATGGATTCATCATCATGAATTCCCATGAGGTTTATATGAGTTTCATCAAACTCCTCGATTACCTCCTCCCCATCATCAACATAATTCTCCTAGAGGGGTGGTCTGATTTGCTGATCAGGCCTCCTCTGTTCTCTTTGATCTCTAGGATCTCTTTGCAGGATTTGGGGAGGATTTCTTTTAAAGTTTGGGTTTCAAATTTGAGGAGCAACTTGGTTCTCCCTAGGTGGGTTTCTCTCAGTTATAGTGAGTCTATCCATCATTTTCTCCATAGCTCTGTCTAGAAAATCTAGTTTGGTATCTGATGAGGAAGTATAAGGCTCTTCGTTGATGGTGACCCTCCTTTCTGTTCTCTGCCTGGCCCTTCTGGCCAAAAGATTTGCTTCGACACTAATGACACTTTTCTGCATGTCTTCCAGAGTAGCAAAGTTTCTTTCCCTTAGCTGATATGACATGTCAGCGTCAAATCCATCGAGGAATTTTATCAATGCCAGACCTTGAGGTGGTTTGATAACAATTGGAATTTCATTGTATAGGTTATTGAAACAGGTGTAGTAATCCTGCACTGTCTCTCCTTGGTTCCTTCTGATATTCTCATATTCTGACAAGATATGAAGAGGATTTTTCTTCACTTCCCACTTGTCAAGGAAACTTCGATGAAAATAAACAATGTTAGTTATGGAAGCATCACGTAAGGTTTTGAACCAATTTTTGACTTCGCCAGTCAGGCTCTGTGCAAATAGTCTCATCTGCACATCATCTTCGCCTACTTCCTGCAAATCAAAATAATTGTTCATTTTGTCAACATGTTGTTGTGCATTCAAAGGACCAGTACTATCAAACTGAGGGAGTCTGGTTTGATAATCTTGAGGTATGCCATGTAAAGGAGAAACCAACACCAATGGAGCATATCTTGCTACCATGATTTATGGAGGAGTCCGGACAACAACCCGTGTGATTGGAGGGGAGGTGACAGAAGCTGTCGAAGATGAAGGGCTGGGAGAAGATGAATGAACTAGTTTAGGTTTAACAGAAGTTGCAACAATAGTCAAGATAGGAAGTTCGATCGACTGCTCAAAGTGAGCTTTGTCTAAGGCTTGATCAAGATTCACAACTAGATCTTCTAGCTTGTCAAATTCCTAGAGGAATTGTTGATCAACATCTGCTCCGGGAGAAAGTATTTCAGGGGTCCTGGGTTGAAGGATGGTTTGATCTAAAACTATTTCATTTACAAAGCTGTCAAATTTTGTTTTAAAAATGATTTGTTCAAAGGATATGTCAAACTTGAGGTCTTGAAGGGAAACCAACTTCTCTGGGAGAGAAGGGGACCTATGAAGTGGACTGTGACTCCCAGAACCCTCTACACCGTTTTTCTTTCTAAGTAATTTTTCAGGATTGTCTATTGCTAATGCAGGTTCAGGATCTGGATAAGATTTGGTGAAAACTCTTTTAGGAGCTAGAATTTTTAATTTTAATTTTAATTTTTAGAAACTTTTAACTAATATATACAAACTTTAACAACCTCTAAACATTATCTCTATATAAGTTTAGATTTTATGATTCATTCATAAATAAAGTTTTCTTTGTCTAGGGAAAAGAAATCGTAGGATATATAAAATTTGTTTAGTTCCCCAGTATGGTCACCAATTATGTTATCACTCTATAAATTCCCAGAGGTTTTTATAATGTAGAATAAATTTGCCAGAGGTAACTTTATCCAACCACTTCGAAACTGGGATCTAGCCCTTCCAGTTTTAGAGAGGGATCTCTCTGTAATATTTAGCTTTGTTTTGGATTTTAATATTAGGCTAGTTAAATGAATAAGATTGTGTTTTGATTTTGAAAAATGGATGAAATGTCTTTCACGCTTCCATTGGGCTATGGGGTCTGTTTGATAATGATTTGAGATCAAAGAATAGATTTTTAAAGGCTGTCTCACAGGGCAAGGTAATGCAACTATTGGATTCTTTTAGAAAATAAGTGATGGATAGAAGAAAATGTGAGATGATCCGTTAAAATAAAGAAGCAACTAAGAATTTATTTATTATAACATCAGAAGAATAACATTTAGATCATTTAAAGTCAGAAACAGAGTATATGTGAATAAATTATGCAACATTTACTACTTTTAAACGATCAGATTTAGAAAAACAAAATGATTACTAAGAGAGATAAACATTCAACAAATAGGAGAAAACATCACCAATAGTTAACACGCAGGAATCCTGTGAAATCTCCCTTTTATTACTAGTAGATGTCTTGAGAGAATTACATAGCTTACAACTTGCTAGGGCGTAAAGATCAACCCTCAGTACTTCTAAGTTCGAAGTATTTATAATCAAAATTACAAACAACCCTGTCATTAATGATCAGGTCATGGTGGAATCTAGATCTAACTAAATAGATAACAAGATACAAAAATATAGGAACTGATGATGATCTGTTGTATCATTCATATTGATTTTGGGGAAGGCTGTTGGTGAATCATCTGCATGACTTTGACTGCTTTGTTTGCTGACTTGGACAAGACACCTCATCCTTACTCAATCAATTCGCACAACTCATCCCATCTTTGCTTACTAGGGATGGTAACTTTCAGGAGCGGGCGGTAGATTTCGTCCATCTCGGTATACTTGGAAAAATTCGGCTTGGTGAGGAAAATATATTTGACTTCGTGTTGAATACTAAGGTCCAGCTGCAAAGTCTCTAGGAACGCCTTGCCTGTGATACTACCCTGTATTCCGAAAAACTTGGAACTGTCCTTGGCCACCGTGGAAATCTTTTGCTTGTAGTAAAAAAGGGTCATTAGCTTGTCGTTTAGAACCAACATACTAGGAAGACCTTTCTTCTGCAAAACCTCAATCTTGTTGCAGAATCTTTGGACTGTGATATCCATGTTCTAGGATTTCTCCTATAGCTGCAACATTAATCCTCATTTGGTCAGAAGTCTTTTGACCTCGAGGATAGTTTCTGTTCTGTCTTCAACTTTCAGGTCTTCCAGATCTACCCTAGTTTTTGAATTCAGAAACTTAATGATTTCATTAGCTTCTGTGGGCATTTCACCCATCTCTCCTTTTATCTTGTCGATGGCCTGCCTACTCCTCAACACCAGTTCATGTTGCTTGAACATGATTTTCACCATGGGCCATATTTTGTTTATGGATTTGGAGATATCCATCCAAATGTTCTCCTTAGCCTCTGCTAGTGTTTTTCCTCCTACATTTTGTTTCTAAAGATGTTGTATTTCCTACTTGAGATTTTCCGATGCTTGCTTCTCAATGTTGTAGCTTGTCTGGTAGGAAGTATTAAGATCCTAGAGATTCTCAACCTCCTTTTTCAGTCTATTGATATCTGTTCCTTACAGGGTCATCTCTTCCATTGATTTTGCTCACTCCACAGTTTTTTCCAGGGCTGTCAGTGGGGTGGCTGATGGAATTTTTTCTATGGTGGTTGTTGATACAGTTGCTATGTTAAATCCTATGAGAGGAAATGCACTCAGTGGAATGACTTACATAGGTGTTGATTGTTCCTTCTCCTTCAACAATCTTTCCAACTTTGCCTCCATTTCCTTTATCTGTGCGTTCTGTTCCATGATTAGCTTTAGAAATTCCTCTTTCTCCCCTTCTATCTCAACTATCTCTTTGGCTTGTGAGTATTCTATAGCTGGAAATTTCAGTTACTTCCTCAGAGATGCAATGTCAACATTATTTTTCTTGAGAAATTCCTCACTTGCTTTCACATTTGAGGGGTCATACCCAATCTTGAGCACCAAATCTTCTAAGGATTTTATCCTGTTATCCTTTGCAAAAGAAGATATTTTATCCAGTTTCAATTGGGTCTGAACATTGTTTAGAGAGACCTGTAATCTCACATAAGTGGTGGAAGCATGAGCTAATGTGGAGAAAAAAATTTCTCCATTTTGCTTGTGCAGATCCATCTGGTCAGCTGGATAACTTGTTTGGCATCAAATTCAAGAGTCAACCTTTTGTAATCAGTGATCTCTTTTGGATGGGGCACCTGTTCTTGCAGGAACGCCATGTGAATTCTTCCCTTTTCAGTGTCAAACACAGAGACCAACTTGTGCTATGTTGTTGATGTTTGCTTCCAGAACTGAGCATAGGTGCTGCTGGTCAACATCTAGTTTTTCTTCTTACTCAAATCATATTTTTAAAAAATGCTCAGCTTTACAAATCCCTATGGAGGTTGAGTGATCACAGTGGTATCGGTTTGCTTCTTTGAGGAAGAAGTAGACATCATCTGATGGCTCCTTGAGAGAAGTGGTGTACGTTCTCCCTCGAATACCTTGGTAGACTGGGTCTCTTCCTCTCCAGACCTGTGAGTAGTGTGGGTGGTTTTAGGCCTTTTAGTGTATACTTGGAAATCCTCTATTGACAATTCAGTAACTGATGGAGAGACATCCTTCCTTGGTATTTTCTTCTTTGGTACCTGTGGAGTTGTAGTCTATGAGATCATGGTTAAGGGAGACTGTTGTTCAGTGTCTTCCAGGGTGTTCACCTCCCACTCTGTCTGGTTCACATATTTCTCAATTTCTGGTTTGAGTGTGTGAGCATATAGAGAGCTCTTGTTCTTTGATCTCATCTCTGCAATGATCCCACATGGATCATAGTGCCAAGTGAAACTGGTATTGAATTTCATTTCCTTTAATATTTCATCTGCCTCTTCCCCAACAGCTCAACTCTTGCAGATAAAAGGTCCTATCTGCCCTTTGATTCTCATCTGTTGTTTCTTCTTCAGAGATACAAAATGTATATCATCTGAATTTATCATTTGTCTAATATACTCCAGGGAGAATATCCTAATAGGAAAATATGTGGGCAATTTGTATGGAGCTAACTCACACCCATATACCCTGATTTCTATGTGATTTTGATAGAGGAACCAATCTCCAATCTTGGCGAATTCTGAGAGGTGTAAGATTCTTTGGACCTCCTCATTTATCCTCGGTTCTGGTCTACCACTGAGCATGCTTACCACTGGGTGGTAAAACTGCTCAACAAACTGTTTGAAATCAGACTCCGTGGAGTTTCTTCTGAGCAACAAAGTCCAAGAGGTTACAGCCTGTGGTTTGCCATCCTGGTCCATTTTCTGCATAGGGAATGAGAGCCTGTCTGCTTGAAAGAAGGTGAACATGTAGGGCAGTATAGAAGAGTACCAGAACATGCCCTCCGTGGTGAATTTGAACAACTGATAGTGGATGTTCTCGGCCAGAAAGGTGCTGTAATCGAATTGGATGGGGGCCTTTTCTTCATCAGAAAACATGGATAGGAAACCCAATATGGGTTCATCCACCCATTCGTCTGAAAAATAGTCGAGTAGACACAATAATGATGAATTAATTTGGTTTCCCATTTCTGAAAATATGGAGGAGTGGTAAGGGATATTTTTCTTGGGGAATTGGCCATCCTGGGGGAGGAACAACTCAAAAATCTGCGCTCTTCGGGGAAAAGACAGGTTCTGGTACATTTCTTTTAGACTTTCAATGGTGAGGGGAGAACATGATTCGACTCTAGGTATCTGCATCATTTGATCGATGGCCTCGGGTGTGATGGAGAAAAGGGTTTCTCCAGAAGATGATACTATGGATCTCTGATCGGGGAGGTAATGCGCTTGGCATTTGAGTGCGAACTCTGGAAAATGGTGGACTTGGGGAAATAGATATAGAGGGATATTGGACTCCCAGAGCCCAATCTCATCGCTTTGATCTATGAAGGTATTTTTAAACCATGTTTGAAATTCCGTGAAGTTGAATTCGCACCTGGTGTCTGTGATCAGGTAATCTTTATCAGCTAATGGAATCCGGTCGAGATCGACAGGAGGTGGGAGGAAAGTATTTTCCTTGATTTCTAATCTTTTGGATTTTGGTGCCATTGATTCAACAGGTACCTGCACACTAAAACAAAACGTTAGTAGGTAATGTCTATGGCTGGGAAAATGCTTGCAAAGGCAAGGAAAATGAGTTTCTGGTGTGCAGAGAGTGTGAGCAGTGCGTGAATGGAGGAAACGTGGTTAAATTTGAGTAAACGGGTATCCGTTGGGTGTGGGGGACAGGTAAACAGACTAACGGGTATGTTATCCTATAATAAATGGCCAACAGATCACTTGAAGTGTGAGGTGGAAGGTAAAGGACAGGTGACGGGTGTACCAGGATGACATGGAGGGCGGTGATTGGAAGATAAGCGAGTGAGACATGACCTATAACGAGCGAATGGAGGGGACAAGATGATGGAGTTATGAGACATGACTTGTAAGGAGGGGTAGTGGGATGTGACATCATGAGGCAATGTTGGTATAGGAATACCGGTATGGCGGTATGTCAGAGGGGAGGTGTGGCAGTAACTAGTTTGGAGTGACGGGGTCTGACACCATATGTTGTTGACACGTTAGGATGGGGCCTTCTGGGAAAAACTGCCCGCTAGATCAGTCATTAATCTTAGCGCGCGCTTTATTCACCATATCGGACCCCCCGCCCCCGCACCGTTAAAGGTAGAACGGTCGAGCGGGTCCGGAATTCATTGTCCACCATTGATCTATGCACCGTTAGATCTACCGTTGATCTTAGCACAATGTTTATTCTCTAGGCGTGAACCAAAAATGTGCAGCACAACCTTAGGATATTGCTCTTTTTGTGGGTTCTTCGTTGCTTCCCTTTGCTTTTTTGTCACCAAGTGGTTAGGAAACACACCTCAAACATCAAAATCATGGATTTCATTGAAGATCAAGCATATTTATTGAAGGAAAAATTGGCTAGACTATGTCCTAACCTACCTAACTACACATTTAGCCCAGATTAGACTGTTGGGCTAAGGAATTACTCTACCCTGGGGCTATTTGATCAAAATTGAACTGTTTGATCAAATTTATTCACTAGCTAACCTACCTACCTAGTTAAGGTTAAACAGTTTAGCCAGACTTATTCACTAGACCTATCAACATAAATTCAATGAGACTTAACCATGATTAAATTGTATGGATCAAGTCATTGTTATTGCATGGGGCTTTTATCCATTTTATTTTATGCCCTCTTTTATTCTTTTTCATTTTCTTTCTTTTCTTTTCTTTTCTTTTTTCTTTCTTTTCTTTTCTTTTCTCTTCTTTCTCTTTCTTTTCTTTTCTATTTGACAATAATTTGCAGGAATGAAATATTGTTTGCAAGACAACATACATCAATAGTGAAAATTTTTCCAATCACCAGATGATCCTATAAATTATAGGGTTATAACACAGATCACCAACTGGAGGTGACGTGGGAAAAGGACTAGGGTATGGGTCACAAGACAGGGCTGTCAGAAAAGGGGAACTGCAATCGAGAAAGGACACGGGAAAGGGGAAGGGAGAGGGCCCGTGGCCTTAACTCCCACGCTTACTAGCCTGCAGCCATATGCGCTCACTCCTCCAACTAGAAAACCATAGACCAACCTTAATAAATTAGAAGTTCAATATTAGGATTTTAGTAAGATCAAGATAATTAATTATTTCCATTTGGTAGGCCCATGCACATATAAATGGTGTATTACTACAAATCCTGTTATTCTATCTTTCTTTTTGAGATCTTACTTTTTTGAAGATTATAATTTCTAGTAATATACCCTTAGATGTGCACAGGCATAGAAAATGTGGAGCCTTTAAATATTTTCAATAAACTTGATAATAAGTTATTAAAGAATGTATTTCTTTCCCTTAAGAAATCATGTGTTCTTCCAAAATAGTAATAATTTTATTAGGATGTTCAGTTTGTATATCCTCTCTATTTCCATTAACATATTCTCTATTGAGGTGCTATGTAAAAATAAAAATAGTACAACTAACCCTTGATATGATAATGAATGTAAAATTGCTAGAAAAACCATTAGGGATGCTTACAATGCATCATTAAATCTGATAAGATAAACATATACAATATTTTAATTAAAAGGGAAAAAAGACTATATAAATAGAAAGCAAGAGAAGCTTTTGCACCTCTTTAAGATAGATCCTAAGAAATTCTGGAGGAAAATCTAACTCATCACTAAAGAAAATAATAGGATTCCCTTGAAGGATTGGAATGTCTACCTTAAAAATATATATGAATCCCCTAATGCAATGGACAACATTTCAAACAATTCTATAAAGGATGAAGTGTTTTCTATAGAAGACATTAAGTTTGGGGTTAAGCGACTTTCAAAAGGAAAATATAAGGATATCGAAGGTTACCAAATTGAAGGACCTATCCTCATCCCTCACATACATAAGCTCTTCAATTCATCTATCCATAAAGGCTTCCAAAAACCTTGGACTGAAAGCCTCACTGTACCTATTTTTAAAAGTGGGAATAAAAGCAATCGCTCTAATTATAGGACCATTACGATTAGCCCCATTCTAGCTAAGCTATACAAAAGTATTTTGGAAAATAAGATCAATATATGGCTAGAAAGGACTGGAAAAAAAGCTAAATTCTAGGCTGGGTTTAGAGGTTACTATTCAACTGTGGACCACCTTGTTATGTTTAGGATCATTGCAGAAGATTTTCACAATGATAAAACTAATCTCCTTTGTTGTTTCATTGATTTTAGAAAATATTTGACATTATGCTTAGGACTAACCTCTGGAATAGGTTAGAAGAGCTTAAATTCCCTTTCAAGTTAAGAGTTTTTGTAGTAAGGCTATATGAGAAAGCTATTTCCAAGTTTAGGAACACCGAGGGTTGGTTAGAATAAATTGACTGTAATATAAGAGTAAAGAAAGGTTGTCTCCTATCCCCTAAGATTTTCAGCATCTATATTGATAAGTTAGAATATTGTTTGGAGGGTGCAGGATGTGTTGTCCCGAATCTCACTAGTATAGTCATCATCCTTCTTCTTTATGCTGATGATATTGTTTTATTGTGAAGAGTCCCGGTGACCTAGTTATGCAACTAATAATCCTCAAAGACTTCTACTCTAGTATGGGCATGAATGTGAATACTGACAAAACAAATGTTATGATAATCAAATCCAAAAGGATCACCTATGATACTTTTGTATATAACAACAATAGCTTTGATAAAGTGCCTTCATACAAATATATTGGAATTGATATTAACCACAAGCTCAATTGGAACTATAGCATTGAGAAAAGGATAAATGGAGGGAGTAAAGCTTATTATGGGCTTGAAAACAATTGTAAATTAGTGGACCTTTGGATTTGGGATTAGAAAATATTCCTATTTCATACTCTCGTCACTCCAATTATCTTATATGGATGTGAAGTTTGGGGTTGCAGTATCTCTAGAGGATCTTGGAGAAAGATAGAACATATCCAAAATAATATTATAAATTATAATCTCAAATTTAAGGGCAATACACCCTATCCTATCCTCCTCATAGAAAAAATCATTTACCCCATTGAGAGCATTGCTATGATTAGATACCTAACTTACAAGAGCAAGATAAAAAACATTAATGACAAGAGGCTCCACAAAATTGCTTCAAAATCTAGCCAAAACCATCAACGACTCAAGTGGGGATGGAATAAACTTGCCAAATGTTGGCTAAATCATTGGGGAATACAAGAAGAAGCCATCATGCAAAATATCGATAATATTACAAATATTATCACTTCTAAAGTTAAGGAGAATATGTGGTGTGATAAAGAATTAGAGGATAAAATAAAATTAAGATACTACAAGGAGGTGGCCAACCCTAATTTAGAAGATCAAAAGTACCTCTCATTTTTGACAAGTGCAAAGAAGAAAATGAACATTGCTAAAATAAGCACAAACTCTCACGAGCTACATAGTGAAACTAGGCGTTGGACAAATCCCAAAATACCGTGTGATGAAAGAATCTACCATATTTGTGACACTAAGAGGGTTGAATATGAAATACAATTCCTCTTATATTTCCCTGCCTATATCCAAATTATATCCCAATTTAAAATATTTTCCACAATAGAGACCTTCCTAACCTCTTAATTAATCAAAACTTTGGTGATCTTGGAACATTTTCATCAATGCTTTTTGAGCATAGAAATACAATTTTAAAGAAATCGAAGTAATATCTTACCTTCTTAAGGTCTAATAGACCAATTAGTCTCATTGGACATTAATCATCATCATCATCATCATCATCATATTACCTTCCAATGGGCGCATCAAGATGAGAATGTTGCAGAAAGATCCCTATAAGTGATATAGAAAAGTATCTTTTTCACGCATCATGCATAAGATTTTTTCCAAGGTGTGGTTTGAATTAAAACCCAATTATAGATTGACAAGGATTCCATGTGTATATAAACTATAAGTTTTATTCATTGCATTTATCTCCATATTGTGACCACACAACACCCGTTTTGTTATACAATTCTATCCACTTCCCTTCTTGTATCTTTGTTTGCAAATGAAAATTAGACTTATTCCATACGAATTGAAATTCAATGTCCTCATCACAACTTCATAGTATTGTAGTCAATATCTAAATAATTTGGAACAAGAAGGCCTCCAAAAAAATGCCATGTCACCGACCATCCAATTTGGTTTTCTTTGAATAAGACTACACAGTTCATTTCTTGTTCACGATGAGAAGAAGGTTCCTTCCATTTCAAAATTTAGATGGTTATTATATCTCATCTACACCACTAACACATATTATAAATTAACATAAAAATGTATTTCCACAATATAAATCTAACAAATATTTATATTAGATATACAGTTACACTACATTTTTTTTCTATTGCTTTTTATGGTAGAACTCTTGACCCCCCTTTTTCCCATTGCATCGATTCCTTTGTATTCTTCCTTCCTATCCATCCATTTCTTCCCTTCATCCTTTAAATAAGGATGGATGAAGATATCCTAATTTCTCCTTCCTTCCAGTCCTTCATCTCTGTTCTTCACCCCATCCATCTCCTCCATCTCAACCTTCAACCTTTGGGTGGGATGTGGAGCTCCCAAATCCCCTTTCTTCCATTCCTTCACCCCTCACCCATCTCTCCACCCTCATTCTTATGTGGGATGAGGAGCACCCGAGTCCCCTATTATCCCTTCTTCCATCCTTCATATTTTACCCCATCCATCTCTTGCATCGTCCTTTCAAGCAAGGTAGGATGCATATATCCCCACCCCTCTTTCCTCCCCTTATTCCCCTTTCTTCATCCCCCTTCCTCCACCCCATACTTCATCCTTTGGGAGTGATGTGGAGCTCTTGACCCCCCTTTCATCCCTTCCTTAATACATTACCTTCCACCTCATCTATCTCATTTACCACATCCTTTAGTCTTTAGGTGGGAAGCTAAGATCCGAACATGTAGCATCCTAATGTTTGGCTTTTTATTTTTGGTTTTGACTAATAAGGAGATGGTAATATGGACTCATCATCCCCTAGTTTCTTTCTTCTATTGCCAATTGGTTATAAGAGATATAGATATATATGTGGTTGCTTGATATTTCCTTATTTATGAATTACTTATCATTAATATTCTTGATAATGACTGTGTAACATTAATGATCCTTGATGATGAATTAGCATGGTTAGTCCTTGTAATGATTTGGTTGATATTATATCACTTTGTTGAATAACATGCATATTGATGTACCTCCTTGTTATGATGCTCTTAATTTATGATGATGTCGTGGCATGTACATTGGTATTATTAGAAGTACTAATCTATTATAGGTTAAGGAGTTTGTGGAAATATCGGGAAACAAACTCAAGGGAAAGGACTTATGTCTCAATGAGGATGACCACCATATCTTAGAGATTAGGAGGCCTTGGAGAAGGGGGAACTTGAGAAAATGACCATTAAAGTTAATTGGGGTAAAAGGGATAAGGGGAAATCTCTGTAACTTACTTTTATCTTATTCTTGATATTTGTAATTTCACTCTTAATCCCAATTTCTCCCTTGCATGAGAAGGGGGAAGGTCAAAATCCAAATCCAAGAAAATATGTTACACTTGGGAAGATTACAAAAATGATAGTTTTCCTTTGAGAGGGTTGTCATAAGAGGAAATGTTATGAGATTTTACCATTTTATGTAAGAAATTTGTGATTGTTAATTATGGACTTGGTGGAAAAAATTATTGGTTTCTCTAACTTGGTCTGAGTGGTCTAAGAATCTGGGAGTGTACTTCCCATTCATGAGTTACTAAGGCTCATATTGGGCTTGGCTACTTGCCTTATTCTTTTTGGGCCCTTGGACATCGTTGTCGAATGTGACAACATGCACTAGGGGAAAGGGTGGTAGCAAGATCCTTGTAGAGGGATGCCACTATCAAGTGTGGTTGCAATCACTAGGAGAAAGGGTGGTAGTAAAACCCTTGCAAACCACACCTTGAGAAGTTTTGGGGGTGATGTAATCCATGAGCCTTTCCACCACACTAAGGTGGATCAACCGAGAGTTTGAATTGTGATAATCCTTTGGGAATTAAGAATTACTACAAAGTGTTTTTTGTGTCATAAATTTCCTCATCTCATTGATCTTGAGCCCTGCTTGAGGGGAAATATTGGTGAAGGTATTTACATTGGTTGGGTGGAAAATTGACCCTTGGGTGCAATTTCCTCCTTTTTGGCTGACAATCAGATTATGGATTCTAGAGCATTGATTGGATCGACACTTAGACTTCAATAGTCTAAGGATTACATGCACTTTTTGTCACATTTAAGTTATGTGTTATTGGTTTTTAATGATTTGATGTGAAATTGTTGTATGCGTCACTAAACCTTGGCATGCCTTCCTTTATTTTATTGTTGGGTTTATAATCTAGTTGATTAGATCTAGGTGATTCGACTGTGTCATATACTTAGAAAGTTTTCTTTTTCAAGTAACACCCACTTGGGCTATTACCAAGTGGTCTTAGATCCCCACGATTTCACAACTAGGATCTTATAGGAATATCAAAATATTGATGAATTCACTACTTGCAATGATTGATCTAGGAACTTGAGATATTGAAGTACTTAAGAGTGAAGATTAAAAGTAATGATAACATTTATTGAGTTATACTATCAAATTAACATTGCATTCACTAATTGATTGTTGCATGCTACATGCGTTTTTTATTTCCTTTGAATTTAAATTATTATTATTATTAGTTGGTTATCTTATGAGGAGGGTTAATAGTTGCAAATATTGATTTATTTTCCTTGAATTGCTTTAATATAGAGTTAGTAATTGATTGTTAGTTGCCTTGTTTAAAATTATTTACTCTCTTACCTTGTTTAGAAGTATAACTAATTGCATAATCATTCAATATTGCATTGATTTCAATACATTTGAAACTTCCATAGAAATGAATAGATTGAATCAAATAGTTATATAGAATAAGTAAACCCTAGGCCTTTGGTTTATTCAAGTAAGTAACCCTAGCCTTCTTACAAGACTAATACTATCAATCATCACCAATAAGGAATTTTTTTTGGTGTGAATGTCAATTGCTTAACATAACCCCTTCTAGAAATTGAACCCTAACCCCCTTTTCCAAGCATCATGATTAAATGCATATTTTTTTTTTCAAATAGTAGATTCAACATGCATTCACTATTTGTCTCTTTTCATTCGCATAATGAACCATCTACATTTAATGTCTAATTGTAATAAATAGTAAGATTGTATCTGTTTCCATTTAACATAAAAAATATTTCCATTTAACAGCATAAATGCATATATATATATATATATATATATATATATATATATATATA
>CBVK0100413766.1:0-19301 GCA_900067695.1 Picea abies
CTCTTCCGATCTCACTTTATCATTTCTTATTACTGCATGCACTATTTTCTTCATCAGAACTATGTGCATTTTCCTCTGTAAATGTAGTGTCTGGCTCCACACTTTTTCCTTTACCAACATCTACCACTATATTCGTCTTCTTGGATGGATTCAATGCCAATGGGAACATCCTGTTACTTGTCATTTGGATTTTTACAACAAGTTGATTGCTTGGGCATCTATCCATAATCATAAGGTGATTATCTTCCATGTAGATTTTGTATCCTTTTTGTAACATTTGTCCCGTGCTCATCAGATTATGATTTAGACCAAAAACATAATCTACATTAGACATAACTTTTTGTTCTCCTTACTTAGTTAAAATGTTTATACTACCTTTTCCTAAGATAGTGACTTGAATATATGTTCCAAGTGTAACCTTGGTTTGGATTGACACATCCAAACTAGAAAACAATTCTATGTTTCATGTCATGTTGTTACTGCATCTTCAATCTAAATACCATATGTCACATGGAATTTCTTGAGCAACATTGCATTCAACTGGTGAAACTATAGGAATTTGTACAATGCGCTCCATAAACATAGGGTGATTTTGGTTATTTACGTTGTTTGACTGACCTTGAATTTGCTTGTTCTAATTATACTGTCTCTTATTGAAATCATATGCATAATGTCAATACTTTTTATAGTAATGACATTGAATCTTTGGTTTTGTTAGTTCTCTAACAACTTGACTGACTGGTACTTGTGTTTTGACCTATTTCACCAGTATTTCCAGGACTACTATTGCATCCATCTTTGACAGAACTTCTTCCTCTTCCTCTAGAGTTAGTTATCCCCCTTCATCTTCCACATCTTATAGATAATTGTGCAAAAAATACATTCTCTAATGACACACTTGACCTATTCAATCTTTGTTTATGAGTAATGAGGGAAGCTTGAAGTTCATCTAGACTAAACTGACTCAAGTCTTTTCTCTCTTCTAGAGTCACAAAAAGGGTATCAAATGTAGGAGGAAGACCCCTAAGAACCTTCTCAATATTTTTTCTATATTCTATGGTTTTACCATGATACTTAATCTAATTTATAAAGCCAATGACATGGGTATAAAATGAATCTACTGTGTCTGAATCTTTCATTGACAAAGTTTGAGAATCTCTTCTTAGAATTTATAGTTTTGCATTCTTTAATTTGTTCATACCTTGATAAAAAGTTTGTAATATGTCCCATGATTCCTTCGCTTGCTTTGCTGATGCAACTCTTGGAAGTATGTTATCATGCATGGCTTGATGTATGCAGAACAACACCTTTCCATCCTTCTTTCTTTGATATTTCAAGACATCCTTCTCATCTTGTGTGAGGGAATTATATGTTGCTTGATATACTGGTTCAACATAGTCATTCTTGACTATATCCCTTACATATTGACCTCAGAACAATGCCTTCATGGGAAAGGACCACATCTCATAATTCTTTCCTGTAAAAGTGGGAGGTTGTAGATTTGAGGTAGAAGCCATATTTCATTTTTGAATAGAGTTTCTCCTATGATAGACTTCTCTTAATAAAACCTTCTCTTGATCAACCTACTTGATACTAGATCTTCGATCCACTGCACAACGATCAAATCATGGATCCACAGTGCACAATGAAACTGTGCACTGTTCACAAACTACACAAAATGTTGTGCGCTATAATATAAAACGCTTTAAGAACAATTTATAAATGTGGAATGAAAAACTTCTATGCTTAGAAAATAAAATCAAAATACAAATTACTTGATATTAATAAATTTTAGCGCATTGCATGCGGTTACAGAATACAATAACAAGATGAGTTTTGACTCTAATGACTTCTTCTGGTGAATTTATAGACACAGAGCCTTGTGCTCAGACTTCTTCAACTCCTCAGCTGTTGTTGTTTCTCCTTCACAGCTTTGTTCTCTCTACCTCTACCGTGTCTGTGCATTATGAATTTTTGACTAACTAAACAACTTGGATTTATATGGACTCTAACTGAGACTTCCTACATAAGCTAAGACTAACTCAACATTAAACACTACCATTAATACGACTGACTCTTCAACTACTTAACTGGACTCGAGAATGATAAAGATCAGTTCCATTTATAAATAACCTACTTGTCAACTGAATTTTAGTAAATGTGTGATTTTGCACTTACACACTGTTAGACTGACTAACAAATTGACTAACTGAAAAATAGGTGGAGACGTGAAGATCTCATCCACTTGTAATTAGTATTTCCAATAAAAAAAAATAAAACCATCAATCCGTCTAAGACCAAACATTTCTCGTAGTATAAGAGAGTGGTCATAAATTATAACTAATAATATCATGTGGGATGTACAAAATCCCCAATGCAATTAAAAATATCCATGGAATACTTTTTCTGCATGGCAATGTCATTCCATACTTTTTCTGCATGGCAATGCCTTCCCATAGAAAGAAACAAATAAGAAAACCACCCTAAGAGCTTTGAATGCTATAGTCACATGCACACCGGACATGAACCACTCAAAGAGTTGCGCCAGGTATGCACTCACTACACATATGATGTGCACAAGTGACACAAACACGCCACCCAGGGCACGTCGGCTCCCACCAAGACCTTCTCTTCCTTAGGCCCGAAGAGATAGAATGCTTTTCAAAACCCCCTTTTGGGACTTTGTCACCCATAGAAATTTTCTTTATGCTCTCCCTATCAAAATTGGGAAATCGGACCTCGCACGGTCGCGAGTCCTACAGCCACTAGATCGGGTCTTACCAATCCCCGAACCTCGATGAAATATGCACCCATGTGTTCCTTGCTTTTATCGGGACTTCTCCCAATCAGAAAATCGACACTCACGCTGTTGTGATCCACTACTCTCATGGATCCCCGATTCCCGATCGGTGATGGTACCTCTGCACCCCTTATCCCCCTCTAGCTAACTCTTGTGCATGTGACCTGCTGTTCCACAAGACCACAGTCCTTCCCCTATTGGAGTTTCAGACTTCATGAAATGGGAATGAGTAGAACTTATGCCCTTCGGACATTCGATTCTCTGATTTTCGATGCCACTTGGCGTTGACTCCAGCGAGGGTTGACCCTTCGATGCCTGTCCTCCATTGAAAGCTCTGACTGTGGGACCGTCACATTTTGGGACTTCACGACTTCTCCTATCGTGAGTTTCTCATCACCGAGAATCCTGAAATGCTGAACCCCGATTCCTTTGGATCCTGGGAAATGTATCCCTTACATCGAACGGCTCTGACCATTTCGGGAAATCATGAATTGCGATTTCCTCAAATGTGCCAAAACCAGATCACCAACTTCAAACTGAAGTTGTCTCCGATGCCGATCTGCTCTGCGCTTGTACTCCTGACTTGACTTCAATAGTCGCTCCTTCACCTGGCTATGAAGTTCCTTCATCGCTTCAGTGAATTCTACTGCACTAGCACTGCTAGTATTGGCCTGTTCTGAATCCCTCAGTTCAGAAACTCCTCTCGGCTGCATTCCATATATGATTTGAAATGGGATTTTCCTTGTGCTTCAATTTACTGAGTCATTGTAAGCAAACTCTGCTTGCGGTAATATGTTATCCCAGCTACTGTGGTGCTCTGTCACGAAGCTCCTCAACAAGTCTCCCAGACTCTTGTTGACCACTTCTGTTTGTCCATCCATCCGAGGGTGATAAACAGAACTAAACATCAAATTAGTTCCTAGCTTCTTCCACAATGTTCTCCAGAAATGCCCTATGAATTTTGTGTCCCTGTCCGACACTATGATTTTCGGCAATCCATGGAGTTGAACAATCTCTTTGAAAAACAAATTTGCAATGTGGGTCGCATCGCTTGTCTTCTGGCATGGGATAAAATGTGCCATTTTGGAAAACCTGTCAACCACCACAAAGATCGAATCATGTCCTCTTTGCATCCTAGGCAATCCCAATACAAAATCCATGCTGATTTCATCCCACGGCCTCTCGGGTATGGGTAATGATTGATAGAATCCCGCATTCTGCTTCCTGCCCTTTGAATGCTGGCAAATTCTACATCTATTGACAAATTTCTTGACTTCTGACCGCATCCCTGGCCAAAAGTATGCTTTGCTCAGCTTTTTGAATGTCTTGTCATGGCCAAAATGTCCTGCCAATCCACCACTGTGCTTTTCTTTTAACAGATTCTCCCTCATGGAGAAATTCGAAATACACAGTTGATTGCCTTTGAACAATAGTCCATTTTGGATCATGTAATCTATCCATGGGCTTCTGTCTCTGAGAACTGGATTCTCAGCTACTTCATAAGCTTCCTTAAAGTATGAATCATCTGCATACATGTATTTAAGATCATCAAAGCCTAACGTCCTTACTTTGAACTCCTGCAACAACAAACATTTCCTGCTCAAAGCATCAACAACTTTGTTAGAAGTACCAGAAATGTGCTTTATTACAAAAGTGAAATTGTGCATGTATTCAACCCACTTAACATGCCTTTGATTCAACTTTTCTTGTTGAGTCACAAATTGTAATGCATGGTTATCACTATATAAAACAAATTATTTTGGAATCAAATAGTGCCTCCATTTCTTCAATGCATGTATGATGACATAGAATTCTTTATCATATGTGGAGTATTTCTCCTTGGCCTCATTCATCTTCTTGCTGAAATATGCAATCGGTCTGTCCTCTTGACTCAAGACCACTTCGATGGAAAACCCTCTTGCATCACATTTCACCTGGAATGTCTTTTGAAAATCTGGCAACACTAGAATTGGTTTCTTTGTAATCTTTCATTTCAACAAATTGAAACTCTTCTCAGCCTCTTCCATCCAGTAAAAAGATTTATGTCTTTTCTTCAATGTATCCATCATTGCTGCACTAATCCCACTGAAACTCCTGATGATTTTTCGGTAGAAATTAGCCAAACCATGAAAACTTCTCACCTCGAAAATATTTCTCGGTGATGGCCAATTCTTAATTATCTCCATTTTATTTGGATCCATCCTCAGTTCATTTGCAGAAATAACAAACCCCAAATAAATGAGTTATGTCTTCATGAATGAGGACTTCTTCAAATTTATCAACAACTTCTCCTGCTATAATCTCCTCATCACAATAGCCAAATGCTTCAAGTGTTCAACCTTTGTCTTGCTGAAAATTAATATGTCATCCAGATAAACAATGACAAATTTCCCAATGAACTCCTTCAGGACTTCATTCATCAACCTCATAAAGGTACTCGGTGCATTCGTCAAACCAAACGGCATGACAAGCCATTCATACAAACCTTCGTTTGTCTTGAATGTTGTTTTCCATTCAGCACCTTCTCTCATACAAATCTGATGATATCCACTCTTCAAATCTATCTTTGAAAAAAAAAATTCTCCACTTAAGAAATCCATCAAATCATCCATTCTTGGCAATGGGAATCTATACCTGATAGTTATCTTGTTGATGGCTCTTGAATCAATGCACATCCTCCAGCCTATGTCTTTCCTCAGACTGAGTACTATTGGAACATCACATAGACTCAAGATTTCCCTGACCAAGCCTTTGTCCAACAACTCCTAGACCTGTCTTTTAACCTCTTCATTCTCCTCCGGCGTCAATTTATATGTGACTTTGTTTGGTAAACTAGCTCCTGGTATGAGTTCTATCTGATGACTCACACTCCTCATTGGTGGCAATGAACGAGGTAGTTCGTCCACTACAATATTAGCAAACTCTTCCAGCAGTTCCTGAACTTCTTCTGGCAAATTGTCCACCTTTTTTCTATTTAGAACAATTCTTGGCTTTTTGACCACAAAGAATTGTGGATCCTCCTTCTTCTTAACTTCTGTAAGAAGTTCCTTTCCACTCATGAGAAGTACTATGTTTCTTACTTCCGATTTCACTTCTTTATCCTCAATCAGATACAATGTGTTCTTTCTCCCATTCTTCTCCAGGGTATATGTGTTCATTCTCCCATCATGAATCACATTTCTATCATACTGCCATGGTCTTCCCAACAATAAATGACAAACATCCATAGGAATAACATCACATAAAAAAATTTCATTATATCTTCCTATCTTGATGTCAACTAAGCACTGTTTAGTGACATTTACCTGATGTCCCTTCTGTAGCCATGAAACTTTGTATGGATTTGGATGATCAGTTGTCTCCAGCTCCAGCTTTTCTACCATCTTGGTTGAAACGAGATTATCGGTGCTTCCACTTTCCGCGATGACCTTGCACACTCTATCCTTGGTCTTGCAAGCAGTCCTAAAAAGATTGTTCCTCTGTACTGGATTTTCCATCTCCTTCTCTGGCATCAAAAGGACTTTCCACATTACCAACGATCTTTCGCCTTCAGCGCATTCTGCCTCAGTATCTTGCCTCTGAGCCTCAACGATGTGAGTCTCCCCAGTTTCTTTCTTTTTCTCTGAACACTCAAACGACCTGCGCCCATTATTTCCACATGTGAAGCATGTAATTACTCCACCTCTTCCTCTTCCTCTACCTCTTGTACGAGAAAACCTATTATTATCAGCATATCCTCCTCTCTGCTCAGTATGTTGTTCTCTTTGCTCAGCATATGGCCTTCCTTGTGAGGTTCCACCTCTTTCTGTCTGAGTCTGAGGATTCTTCCAGTCATCCTTGGGCTTCTGGTATCTATCTTGGGCAACTGATTTTCCTTTGGGATGACTCCTGCCTCTGCCCCTCTGACTTTGTTTACGGTTCTGCTTCTCCTCAGCTTTCAGAGCCAATTGGTAATCATCCTCCACCGTTCGAATGGTCGCCACATTTAGTTCATCCTGAATTTCATACCTCAGGCCATTCATATACCTGGCCACCTTTTCTTCATTGCTTTCGCGATGACCTGCCCTGATATTCAACCTGTAAAATTCCTCAATATACTCTTTCACCGTCATCAGCTTCTGTCTCAGGTTTTGCATCCTTGCTCAAAAGGAGAAACAATCGTAACTCACTTCACCTCCTCTCAGAATTTTATCTTAATACATGAAATCATACGGATGACATAACAAAAAATGCCTAACAGGAAGAAATGTTCATAAATAGAGCATTCAACACACATACACAGAGAATAACACAACAACCATGAATCTGAATCAACTTCTTCTATTAATTCAAGATCTCTTCTATTAATTCAAGATCTATACATGGGTGTTCTTCTACAACTCTCTGTTATTCTCCTCTGCTCTAGATTCTTCTACTTCCTGTTGCTTATGTTACAATGATACAAATGAGAGTGTCTATAGTCGGTTTTCCCTCTTCCTTCTAGAACTATCTAATCTAGGAATTCAATTCTATCTACCTGCAACTACTACTATAAATGCCTCTGTCTATCTCAAATGAGAGCATATGGCTCGAGGTCTGATTACATTCTTACCAAAATGCCTTCATTAAATGATCTCATTCTTACCAAAATGCCTTCATTAAATGATCTCATTTATGTTTGCGCATCAGCTTCAAGGAAAAATTTAAAAATTCAAAAACTTGCGCTGGATGTCTTTGGTTTTGCTTGTCGTGAGGGATGCTCCTACATCAACAAGGAGTTAGGACTACATTGTCAACCCATTCAAGACAAATTGGGCCATGGATGATTTTAGGGGCTAAATTTCGCTCATGGGCTAATTTTCCATGGTTTTTCCAAAAATGAGATTCGCTATTTTAAAAATGATTCACCCAAATTCTATAGGATAAAATTATTTTACCTTAAAAATCGCCAAAAATTTATAAAAACTATATAAAATATTTATAAATTTGAATATTTTTACAAAAATATCGCCAAACATTTATAGTTGGCATATCAAGGATTAGTAAGATTCGCTTTCTACATTTTAAAACAAATTTTCATCCTTAAAATCATCCCTAAATTGGGCATTCTCCTCTTTCACCGTTACAAATCTCTTTGACCACTTCTTCAACGTATGCTTTTGAAAATGCAGAACATGAATCTCCATTAATAGACATTTGTCTTCCTAGAAGAAATATTGTGTATCACCAGAGTTGTTGATAACGTAGCAACACCACTTAATACAAATACCAATTAGAGATAGACTCTTGATCTTTGAAGATCAATATAATGTTTATCAATAAAAGCACACTTTGTAAGGACATTCAAAAGTACAACTTACCTCATAACAAGAAAAGGATGATCACAAACACTGGCACAACCTCTAAAGCAATGCCAAAATAGATGCATAATTGTGAAGAACTTTTCCTTGTTCAACAAACTTATCAAATTGAACCTGTAAATAAAAATAAACCCCATATATTTAAGTCAAACAAAAATCTCAATTAAAAAATAATCGAAACTATTATGATATTTCTTATTTCTTTTCCATGGACCAAAGGAGAAATGCTTGCCTTAGATATTCTATAAAAAGTTGTATAAAAATCATTTTAAGCTTCAGAAAACTAACACTCAATCACTTGTACATTAGTTGGAGGAAGAACAAGAATGGGTCAGAATATCCATGACTCAATCACTTGTACATTAGTTGGAGGAAGAACAAGAATGGGTCGGAATATCCATGAGCAAACATTAGGAATCACTCAAATGGACTCAACATCAAAATCCATATGAAATCCTATCTCTACATCCATACCTACCCATTCCAGGGTTATTTGTAGAAGGTATTTGATTCTCATTAAACCCATGCTGTGATTTTGTACTAGGCTTCTCTTGAGGCATCTTAGACTATGTAATATATTTGATACCAGTTGAAGCAGCTCCATCCTTGGATAGATTTTTCGTTGGATTAAAACTTATAATATTTTAAAAGTAATTAAAAATTTAATTAATAAATAAATAAATAAACACTTTTATATACCTCTTAAAAATATAACACTTAACAAGTTTAAACAAGTTTTATTGGAAAAGAAAGGCATTTGTGCGTGGCATTCATGGCCATCTTCCATGACGGTTGCGTGTTTATCCACTCACTTTAACCGGATCCCTATTGACACTACTCACCATAGCGAACGAGGATCACTACCCACCAGAGTTGAGTTGAGGAAAATAAATAGTTATTGGAAGTTTCCATCAGATATAAAATAGACAAAGATAATAGCGGTATGGTACAAGGCACGTTTTAAAGAAGAGATTTCGATCTGTATCCATTAGAGAAAATGAAGATGAGCCATTGAACAAGATTAACACAAAGAACAGTTTGTATTTTTTTGAAGTTCAATTACAATACAATACATATATATAGTTGGAGTCAGATCCAACTAATTTTAAACTTAGTTATGGAGGTTGAGAGAATAAGTTACCGAGGTTGAGAGAATATCTCAACAACTCCAACAAACCAAAACCAATTTCAAATTAATCATTAATTCTAACACCCTCTCTTAATGATTACATTACAAATAAACCACATATTACAACATAGAGCTCTGCTTGATCTGGTCTTCATCAGCACTCTCACCCACTCTGAAATCTCTCGGTTTAAGCTCTTTCTTCTCCACGACCATCTTTAATGAATTTGTAGGATCAAAAATTATTGACACCCCCAAAGAAAAGTCTAGATACTAAACCACCCTATTGAAATACTTCCATCTGTGAAATAACCCCAAAGAATAAATTTCAACAGTTTTGTAGAAAAGTACTCTAGTTACGGAATGTATTCAGCAATCAATCCTCCAAAATGACCTTCTACACACACATACACAAAACAACTAATTTCACAATTCTACATAAGAACAAGCTACACACTCCATAAAACAATAAACTTCAAGCACCGATCTGTAGCTTTGAAAATGGAAATTGACCATTCCTCTCTTCTGAATAGTGATTGAAATAGATCGTTGATCATTCCTCTCTCAAAGTTCAACCAACGATTTTTCTCACGCAAATGATGGCCATCAAATTTTGACGGTTTCTATTCCTTGAAGCACATATGATACTGGCTCCTTCACGTCTACAACTGGTTCTTTACGGCGGCAACAACTATGTTGGCTTCTGCTCCTTTTGATGCACTGGTCAACCTAGGCGGCAATCAAAGAAATGCAATTCCTTCACATTTGACGTCTCTTCTTCCAGCGATCTTCCTTCAGAAATCAATGGAAATGCAGAAAGTTTTGACAGAGCAATGTCACCGATCAAATCCGCGATTAAGAGAAACAATGCTCTCGAGTTTGCGATCAATAGAGTGCGCCCTTCTCCACGCAACAAATCAACAACTACTAAAACAAAAAACATTGAAACTCAGAACACTTTGTTAATTTAATCTCTTACAACTAACCTACTTCTACATCAGATCAATCTCAGATTTCTCTCATATTCCCGGGCACTCAAGCTCTGATACAAATTTGAGAAAATGAAGATGAGCCATTGAACAAGATTAACACACAAATAACCGTTTGTATTTTTTTGAATCTCAATTACAACACATATATATAGTTGGAGTCAGATCCAACTAATTCTAAACTTAGTTATGGAGGTTGAGAGAATAAATTATGGAGGTTGAGAGAATATCTCAACAACTCCAACAAACCAAAACCAATTCCAAATTAATCATTAATTCTAACATATCCATCCAATTTACTTCTCGAGATGGAAGGTACGCTCGCTCTCACTTTCTATCATGAGGTTCTTACTTCTGAGGACTAAATTGTAGATATCGATCAGAGCAATCCAAGCTTCTATTTTTTGTTGTAGTTATTTCAGGTGGTCTCTCCCTAGGATGTTGGATGGAAGTGGAAAGAGGTAGAGATAGGGGCCGAGATCAAAGCATAAGTCTAATGCAAGAGCTTACGCTTGGTTCTCAAAGCTCGACCTCTCCACCCAGTTGTTAAAATCCTTTGGATATCTCCCATAAAAAATCCTTTCTAGTGTCGACCAATAGGCGTTGTAGATATTCAACAATTATACAGTAGTTATTATATATATTCAGAAATTATAAGTATTAATGTATATAGGAAATAAGAGTAAACTATTCTAGAATGGTAGACATAGAATTCGATGCACTTAGGAGGCCATTCCAAATGATGCGGTCTAAAAAGTGTGAAGAATTGTGCAGTATTTACAGAAAATTTGTATCCCAATAACTCATCGTGCGAAAAGTAATAACTCATCTTGCAAAAAGTTGGAATAATAAATATATTATAGGTCTTATTCTCTAAAGCCTCAATAGAGCAAAGCTACAAACTCAATGCTCCTTCAATTTTTTCCTAAGTAAAGCTGTAGGTTAAATCTCCTTACAACATTAAGGAAAGGAAGCAGAAAATTCACTTTTACTATTTCATACAAGCACGGAATTTTTTTGAAACGTCTCACCAAGCATATAATCTCTTCAAATTAACCAGTGTAATGCTTATGTTAGTGGTAGTGATATGAATTAGTACATACAATATAAATAGTATCATAGTATATCATAGAAGCGTGATAGCGCCTAAAGGTGGACGAGAAGGTGGGTAGAAGCAGGATAGCATCCCATCAATAGGTCGACCCAAATAAATCCACCTAAATCACAAGCCATGACGGATTGTGGGTAGGGGGATGTTTATTATGTTATGACTAGAGGTTTCCAGTAAACCCTGAGTCAATTCTCTTTGCATAGAGGAGTAAATAAACTTCAATATATACAGAATCCCTGAATCTCCATAGAGACTTGAAAACTAAGCTCTGTGCATAATGGAAAAATTTATTTTCAGATTAAATTTGAAAATTTGAATGTGAATTGTGTGATTTGAAGCCAATACCTTTACAGAAGCTTAAAACTAGAGTGATCGGAGATGATGAAGAGGAGTTTTTGGGTTTTGTCCTTGTGTGCAACTCCCTCTCTTGGTTCTTAAGTTTCCACCACTCCTCTATGGTTCTGGTCTAATCTAGTTAAAGTTGTGATGAAGAAAAGAAAACAAATTAGGAGACGTCTACTATTCTTCATGCAACCTTGTGCACATAGGTCACCCTATTGCCCGCTTAGAATGCAACGCTCAGCCCTATAATGAAGCACCCATGGAACCAGAGCTTTGCACTGAGGTGCCACCTCTTAAAAAGTCAATGATATAATTTATTTTAGAAATTATTTTTTAACTCTGACCAAAAAACCTAAAAAACTTGCAATAATAATATCAAATCAAACCTATTTAAACTAATTGAAAATTCAATATAAAAATTTAGAATATTAGGAAAACTTCAATTTTGTTTTTTAAGAAAATTCAAATAATAGATATATTGAAAAATCCTTTGCACACAATTTTTAAAAAGTAACCAGAACCATCATATAATTACCAAAATAGACCAAGTAATAAGCTGTCAAAGATAGTTGACCTCCAAGCTATAGTTCCTGGCCTCAAGCTATAGTTCGTGGCGGGAGGAAGTGACTCAACATATTTCTTTGAAATGCAAACAACATCGCCATTGTCCTCTTATCCATGGTAAAGGTTATGCACGGTTGTCCGTTTGTACTTTTAATAAACCATCTTTAAAATTAACAAAATAAATGTCGTGCTTTAAACTATGCAGGAAGGTGGTGGATTGGCTTCATTCTCATTTTCTTTCTTCTTGCAAGAGGATAAAAGCAGCGACCTGATTGGGTTTTATTTGAATATCTAATTTGCGAGCGCTCTGCCCTGCTTTTTACCAGACGTTGACAAGAATGCTCCGGATCCATTTGTTCACTTGATTGGGTTTTATTTTTAATGTGTTCTTGTCATCAATATGATGCACGAAGGAAAAAGGGAATCTGATCTTAGTGAGATGCTTTCTACTTGCCGGAGGGTGAAAGAATGCGCTGATTTCATTAATTGTAATGTTTTCCTGTGAGCCACTGCATGTATTTACAAAATAACTTGAGTGGAATAATATGGAACAATCTAGTTTTGGAGCATGGAGTGCGCCTTCTATCAACCGTATTAAGAAATGATGGAAAAAAAGTTCTTTATTTCCTTCCTATATATAAAAAACAAACAAATGTGCATTATTTAAAACAAATGAATGAAATATATATTAAACATAATATTTTCCATTTTCCATTTTTTTAAAGGAATATTATAAATAACTAAAATTAGGGTTAAATATTATAAATAACTAAGATTAAGGTTAGGGTTTAGGAATTGATAAGTAAGTTAGCTAGGGAAGAGGTCCTTTACACTAAGTTAAGGTCATAAATTTATGTATTGCATTATTTGAAAATTATTCAATTCAAATACATAAATTTATGTATTGCATTATTTGAAAACTATTCAATTCAAATACATTAATTAAGAGCATTGAAATTTCCACGGAAAATTTAAATTTAAATTTTTAATCTTAATCTATTTTGGAAAACTGAAAAGCTTTAAAGTAACTATAGCAATAATCACCTAATTAAATTTATATCCACACTTTGCAAACCATTAAAACTACCAATAAAAACAACAAGAAGGAGAACTATCACACTTTGCAAAGCTTTAAAATTACCAATACAAACAATAAAGAGGAAAACATAAGAAACTATCACACTTTGCAAAGCTTTAAAATTACCAACAAAAACAAGAAAGTGGAAAATTTAAGAAATGATTGTATATCCAAATCATCATAACCAGCGAAAACTTAAGAAATGATTGTATATGCAAATCACCATAACCAGAAATATTGTCCTCTTCTTTGGCTGTTCTTCATTTGGACAAAAAAATATGTGCATACCCAATTTACCCATTAGCTTAGCATGTCGAGGAGGAGTTGATCGAGTGGATCCTACCGTGGAGTTAGAGAATAGAATTACCACGGCATGATCCATTAAGGCTCGAATTACCACCACATGCTAGCATTTCCGCTGCCATCTTCTATTACTATCACAGGCTAGAATTTTGTTGATTGAAAGGACAGCATTACCACCGCAGTGTTACCCAATATTACCCTCGTAGACATCCATTAAGGTTAACATCACCTCTTCACGCTAGCAATTAGTTGATTAAAAGGCCGACATTACCACCAAGGTTACCTAGCATTACCATGACAACTTTAATGGAAACCTTCCATGACGACCTGGTAAAGAAGTTGAAGGAGATTGAATCTCCACTCACCCCAATAACACGTGGTAAAAAAAAGTGGACAACACCCGAATAATAAAAAACTTAAATTTAATAAAAAAAACTAAAACTAAAACGGATATTAATAATTAGATTAATCATTATTAGGTTAATCATCCTTTTTTATGACAAATGATTATGTTTTTTTATGCTAAGAAGTTAATGGTTGAAATCATAACCTTTCATTTAGTGTGACTACCAAAAATATTTTAAGCTTATAACTATTGTCCCTTAAAAACCCATTTGTAATTAAAAACCCCTTAAATTAGGCCATTTTCAATAGGTGTATGTATCTCTCTATAAAGAGGTGGTAATATTATGTGAAACTCTGATGGTGCTCCGGATTTCTTTGATGTGGAAATGTACATTGATATTTACTTTCAGTGATACAATGAAATCATGAATTTTTGTAATGTGGTTGGTGCATGTAGTTGTTAGATCTTGGTGGCTCATATATGAGCAGTTATGTTGAAAAATGGTTGTAATAGGCTTAATGAGGGACCTCGTCCCCAATTATAGAAGCTTGATTTGGAATAAAGTAATTTTTTTATACATTTTGATTGAATCTAATGGTTAATAACACATGTTTCCTCCTTGGATGTCATAGGTTCAAATCAAAAAAGGATAGGGTATGTATGCTTTCGCACCAATTTGGTGTTTGGTTTAACCGTGATCTAAAAAATAAATTATTATTATAGAAGAAGGTTTAAAATGATACTAATATTATTAAGTAATGTTTTCATGCAATGTTTTTATTGTTTTTATTAATAGGTTATAACTATTAATGGTTTTTTTTAAGTTATTTTTTTTATATTACCTTCTTAAAATAGTAATAGTGCTAAAAAAAAAATACATATCTTGAGACCTCGCGCAAGACTTGCCAAAACTAACATCCAAGCATGCACTAGATCTCATATTGCAATAATGTTTTCCTCGGAGGGCCAGCAGAACTCCATAAATGCCAACATGGATACATAACTGGGTTGAGTCCAAAATATGCCTATCAACTACTGAGACTAAGGAGAAATGTGGATTCAAAACCAAGTTAGTAACTATGAAAATTAAAAATAAGTTGTAGACATTAATCCTGAGAAGATAATTTAATTACGTCGAAAGGCGTACATCTATTGACAATAGGCAGATTTAATAGGGATTTAATGCTTAATAAGTTTTCTATGGATAGGATTAAATATGGCTGGAATATTCTTAGTAGTCACACAAAATAAATGGCTATGATTTCAATCATTAACTTCCTAGCTATTATAAAGACATCAGTTTATGTGTTTACTTTTTTACATTTACCTAATCATATTTAAAAATTACTTTGATAGCTAACTGATTGCCACCTAAGTGATTAACAAAAATTAAAATATTAACACGAGATAAATGAACCCCAACTGTTCATTGGTTAACGAATAATAAAATTTAATATATTCTTTTAAAGATTCTTTTCATCTTATCGTTGCGGGGAGGAATGTTTCCTATTCGAGAAAATGCATAGTGATGGCGAAAAACTGGACATGGCTGGCAAGAGAATTGACCCGAAAGAAAGTCGAAAAGGTCATCTAGCTTGCAGTCCATCTTCTTCTTGCGATTTTTTTTTGTACGATGTCGTGACGGAGGTAAAAAATTAATTGTAACCGGTCATCCAAGAACCTCCTTAGAGAATGCAGCTCCATAGCCCTGCGAGAAGGAATCCCTGGAACTCTTGAAGTGCTAACTATAGCCTGCATGCGATGCAGTATCGAAGAAACCTCATTAGGAGACTGCGCTTTAGCTAGCGGAGTGGAAGCCACTAAATTTTCCCGTAATTTCACAAAAGGAATTTGTTCCTCGACAAGTGTGGAATTTTCCCAACTATCCCAATTTCCATCCTCTGGTTTAGTTGTCGTGAGAGAAGAGGACTGTGAATAAGAGGAAGAAAGGTTGGAGTAGGGGAGAAGCTAGGGACAACGACCGATAGAGCCAGGAAGAGACCCCAAACCTCGACAGGGTTTTCCTCTTTCACGAAGCATCGTACTGAAGAAAAGAGTAGATAAAAACAGGGGGTTCATGAAGGATTTGTGGACCAGTAGAGTTAAGGGGGGCGAAGGAGAGGAATATATAGATAATAGAGATGAGTTTCCAAGATGGAGTAAAAGTGAACGGAGAGGAACGAGAGAAAAGTTATTCTGGCCATAACAATGCTTGAGGACATTAAAGACACAATCCCACTATCATAAACGACCATATCGATAGCTATACCACCCTGAGGCTTGTCGTCCTGCGAAGTGCCCTGCATTTTAATGTGGCACATGAGAACAAGAGCGCGAGAGGGAGGTTAACATTAACAATTTGTATTGGGAGGCCTGACATGTGGATAGGACACTAACGCCCCAATGTCACTTGAGGAAACACAGTTGGGTGACACCCCATCTCGGGTGGCTATAAATATTAATGTTAGATATAATATATTTTTATTTTAAATAATTCATATGGTTGGTAATAGTATATCATTCGTATGGGTTAATATATTAAGAAATTATATATATATATATAAACAATGTTGATATAATAACTCATTTATATTTATATAGTTAAGTATAATTTATAAATAAATCTTAAGGGTTTACATTATATTCATATTTACTAATTAGATGATTTTATGTATATTTATATAGTTAAGTATAATTTATAAATAAATCTTAAGGGTTTACATTATATTCATATTTACTAATTAGATGATTTTATGGTATATTATATAATTTTAATGTTTTAAGTATTGTTTTTTTATTATTATTACTGTTATTATTGTTATTATTTATAGGTGATAATTTTTGTTTAATGTATAGTTGAATATTGCAATTATTTTATTACTATAATAGATTAATACAACAATAAATATATTCAAATAAAGTAGATTTTTTTATCAATATCACCATGGATGACCATGTTAACTATGGTTGACTTTGGACGAGTATGGTTGGCAATGGTCAACTATGGTTAATAATGGTGGATTGATGTTAACTATAATAATGAGTGTAAAAATGGTTTGTGCATGGTTGGCTATGGTTGACAAAGGGTGACTATAGTTGAAGAGGTCAATTTCAATATTATGTCAAATGTGATGTTATGCTTCACTTCAATATTATGTCACATTGTTACATTAAGAGACTAACTTCCATTTTATGTTAGATTATAACATTGAGAGGATAAACTCAAAACAATGTTACATTGTGACATTAAGAGGTTAACTTTAACAAAATGTCACATTGCAATGTTATAGGTGACTGCAATCTTATATTACATTGCGACATTAAGAATTTGACATCAAAATATAAGAGACATTTAGGCCTATTGATGTAAATATTATGTCAAATTGTGACACTAAGAGATTTATAATATTTTTATATATATTGCAATGTTCATCTTCTTTGAATTATATGAACTAGATATGTTACATTGCAACATTTATCATGGGGTATGTCACATTCCCATGTTCCTCAAGGGTTATGTTGGATTGAGATGTTCCTCAATGGTTATGTGATACAAACCAAGGGGCCTGTAATGAGAGACACAAAATGTATGCTTTGATGCTCCTTGATGCAGTGAGGTTTGTAATCAAATTCACACAATGAAATCACAATGCAATACATAAAACAAAATTTTCAATACATAACACATGTAGAATTAATATCAATATCCAAAAAAAATTCCAACAACTAATTCAATAGAATTTTATTAGAATCCAATGACGAGTGCTTTCAACACTCTTTACAAAACAATGTATAGCCACATGTCCCTATTGAATCAATATCTTAAATATTTAAGCTATGGGGACACAACTATTAATTTCCATAATCATTTTGTTGGGTAACTCAAACACTTTTACAATTAATAAATCACTAAAAGTTGACTCTTGAGCTTCAAAATTTTATCTTTTTCTGTTGTGCTCTATAATTGAATATTATTTGGACCCATGAAACTTAACATATTTGATGAAATTTTAAGGGTATATATAAATACTTCCTCTACATCATATAAAATTTCATATTCTAACTTTTGATATTGGCTACATGCAAGTCAAAGCAATGAACCTTGATTTCTAGAAAAAAGGTGTTCTCATATAGAAGATGGTTTAAAATGATACTAATATTATTATGTAATTTTTTCAATGGTTTTTAATAATCATGTTTTATTTATGTGTAAGTTGAGGATCATTTAGTTTGACTTTATTTCCCTTATTCAATAATTTAAGAAGAATTGATGGTGCGATAAATAATTAGAGGATAAAAGAAAATTGAGATATCATAAGTTGGTGGTTAATCCTAACCTTGAAGATCAAAAGTATCTCTCTATTTTGACTAGTATAAAGAAGAGAATCAATATTTATAAAATAAGAGTTAATTCTCATGAACTGCATAGTGAAACTAAGCATTAGATGATCCCCAAAACACCATGAAAAGAAAGAATATGTCACTTTTATGACACGAAGAGGGTTGATGAAAATCAATTTCTCCCAGAATTCCCTGCATATACCCAAATGAGATTCCAATTTGCAAATATTTGTCACAATACCAACCTTCCTAACCTTCTAAATCTCTTGTTTTTCTTCAGGTCATATAAACCAATTTTTATCTGAGTGGACATTAACCAACACCATCATCATCATCATCATCATCATCATCATCAATATTAATCTTTTTCATGGATAAACCTATATTTAACATATTCTAAAAATATATTATTATTATGCTAAATACACATGAATACATTAATATTAATAATATATATATTAGTTACTAATTAAATAATTAATTTATAATTTATTTAATCTAGAGAATCCTTGAGAAAGATATAACAAATCCAAATGAGTTTTATAACTTATAATCTCAAAATTAAGGGAAATACACCCTATCCTCATAGAAGAAAGTATTTTCCCCATTGAGAGAATTTTTATGAATATATAGCTAATGTACAAGAACAAGATAAACAACATGGGTGACAAGATTCCTGTAACATCCTGCCATGGCGCACTGAGAAAAACTCATTCTTTGAGGACACTTGCTCACAAGTGATCTGGACTTTTATGATATTAAAACCCTTGTCCTTGTTTATGATGCGTTGTGATAGATGACATGATGTTTTACTGCTTGACATAGACAGGTTCTATTGACTCAGTTTTATTGAGTGTGTAGGGTTTTGGACCTTGAGGATGCAGAGGCATCGATGGAACCCCTTGGACTCTTGATTGAGTCAGGGAGTGTGCTATTTGGGTTGATTTGTTTACTGTGATATT
>CBVK0100413767.1:0-19300 GCA_900067695.1 Picea abies
CCTCCATACTTACCACTTTCCATCCTTACTCCTCTCATTACCCCCCCTACCTTTGTTTGGGCATTGGGTTTGCCACACTAGGAAGGGTTGTACCTTGCCTTGTGGGAAGAAGGGGCTGAAGGCCCAGAGGGTATAAATAGCTGGCAAGAGTTAAAAGCCAAAATGAAACCTTTGAGATGCTTCGCCCAGGGATTCTCGAGAAAGAAGTAAAAAGCTTCTCAATAAGAAAAGGGAACCCATAAGATAAATCAAAACTCAAGGTACTAGTTGGTGGATGGGAGGTCTCATCATGAGCCAACCTATTAGAACCATGGGCATGTAGTGGTATGACACTACCATCTATCTAGTCACTAAACCAGGGTAGTGGCTCTTGGTGGCATAGCCAAGAGAAAGGGGGTCTCATCATGAGCCAACCTTCTCATCTCCGTGAAATGCTTGTGGGTAATGCTGTCACCTCTGGTCAACAAGCTAGGACAGTGTCCTCAGCTCTTCCCTTGAAGCATGAAAGAAAAAGACCAAAAGCAATAAAGATAAGAATAAAAGACATTGAATGGGCTAGGAAACAATGACATCCATGATAAGGTGCAACTCGCCCTCTACAAAGGCACCCATAGGTAAGATCTACATTTCCCTGTTATCATTGCACCTTGTGCCCAAACACTTCCCCCACGCTGCTTCACACACACTTACATGACCTAGATTGGTTCTCACCTGGGAAACACCCCAAACTTGAGGATTAGCCCAATAGGACATCCCGAGACCTTCTCCAAACCTGACTTGTTAAACTGCATAACATCTTTGAGCATTTGTCTGGGTAAAGGGGGTTTTGATGCACATGTTTGGGTAATTTGTTTATTAGATGTGATTGACATTGCTATGATCCCTGTGACTTATGAACCCCTGGAGGGCGTACTTGTTGCTGCAGGACCTTGCCCGGTGGATAGGTACATATGGGAGAATGATTAGCTCAGACCTCCATGGGGTTGAAAGCCCACAGATGGACGTTGTGACCTCAACCAGGGACAGAGAGACACCGGAGACTTGCACTAGAAAGAAAGAAGGGTGTTGCACCAGGGACACCCTAGCAGACCTAGACCCAGGGGGATCTTGTCTTTCCACCTGGATGTTGACCTTTGGGAGCCCATAACGTTACCTTTGTGACCCTAGACGTCATCCACAATCAGGGTTTAAATTTATGAGGGCAGTTGTGTGCTAGTTGGTACGTGTGGTAGCATTCAGGGCCTTTGGAGGCCAAACATTCTGCATGTGTGGCCTAACGTTCTACCCTAGGGGCTGAACGTCACCCTAGAAGGGCATGACGTCACCCTTGGAGATGATTTCAGGGGTCAATTACTTTCATTTATGTAAAAACTAGATTTTTGATGTAGTTTGGCCAGGTTGACCTTTTTATGACCTAATTTTAATTAAAGGTCATTGATACTGTATAAATAGAGAGAAAATACTCATTTTTTCATCATCACTCATCACACAAGTAGTGTGGTCTGAAATTTGCACCCTTTTTGGGGGTTATTGGCTGAAATTCTAGGCGCACTTTCTCTTGGAAGCTAAATTTTGCAACTTGGATCATTTCTTGGTGAAGTTACTTGGCATTCTAGGGTTTTATGGCTTGATTATTCTTGGTGAAGTAAGTAAATCTGCAATTCTTCATTTTATTTGAAAGGTTTATGGTAAATTTGCTTATTCATGTTAAAGATTATGAAATTGCTTGCTTAACAAACCCTAGGAGTAAAGCACTTAACTTGCTATTTCTTTACTCTTCATTTTGCTAGACTTTGCTAAGCAGACCTTGACCTAGGTGAACTTCTAGAGCCCTAAAATATTAGCACTTTAGTGGTCATTACCTAGTCAATTGTTGCTTCTAATATCTTTTAAAAGTCTAAGGAAGGGAGATTTTTGCTAGAGCCTAAAATTGCTTACACTCTAGCAAGTTTATCCTTAGGGTTTGGATGTTTGAGGCCTTGAAGAGCCAACACCTCTTCCATCCATCTCTTATCCTTAGGTAAGTATAATAATTGTGTCATTTCTTCCAAGAGAAAACCGTCATTTATAAACTCCATTACCCCATAAAGGCACTAGTCTACTCACTATAGTAATTGATTGATCAAAACAACTCTCAAACTATCTTCCTTGAAACATTTACTAACTTCTACTAACCTTAAACTAGACTAATTCATTGACTAACTTGCTGCTTTCGGAAAAGATTGCTACAGCCATCTAACAACAACAAATTTATCTCAAAGGTGACATTAAATGCTGATTAGACATTGCCAATTTTGCTTCTAACAAGTAGTTATCATTCTGCCAATTCAAAGCTATATTTCCTTGTCTTTTTCAAGCAAATTTAAGGCATAATTATTGTGGTTGTTACAAAATACTTATTGTTGTTTTAAATAATTACTTTCCTGCAATTTTATATCAGCTTACTTATTTTTCAGAGGTTCATGGTCTTATGAAGCACTAATATCATTTGGTACTTGGAAGTTGCCACTCTTTTCTATTTGTTGTCTTGTTCTGGGCAGGTACATCTTATTTATCTTTTTGCTTCATCTCTATAAGACATAAAGAACCTTTGACTTGAGTGACCTGTGAGAGTGGGGGACTTTCTTGTACCTTTTACCTTATCCTTCTCAAACCTTCAGGTCACTGGGGACGTCTCCCTTGGGGTACTGTGACATACTCCTAAATAGAAAGGGGTTTCCTATGAAGGTGACAGTGATAGGTCATTCCCTGTTATGCCAATCTTGCATCCACTTGCCTTGGGCTTTAGGAAAGTACAGATTGTGCAATAACAGGGCCAACAACCCTTACTTTGCCCCTTTACAACTTTAAATTTGATTTTGCACATAAGAAAACCCTAAAAGAAGCATGATGTCACCCCTTTAGGGAAACGTTTTGGCACTTGGAGAAATTCATTGAGCTTGGAGGTGAAACGTTGGGCTTCCAAAGGCCTTCCTCTCATGCGCTAAGGTCTCCTCCATCAAGCCAAGGTCTCTCTCGATCCAAAAGGTGCCAAGTGTCAAATCAACCACACCGCCACTCCAAACCCTAGCAATAAGGTGATGTCAAGCCCCCCAAATGTGATGTTTTGACCTCCAAAGGAAAAACGTTGGGCTTGTAGGGGCTTGGTGAGGTCATCCACAATGTCTCTCAAGCCTCCAAAAGTTGTCATCATCATTCAATGTGTGGGCCATGGTATCCATCCTATGGGTTTCATGCCCCAAGGAAGCCCAAGCTAGGCTTGTTCCTCCAAAATTGTCCACCAAGCAAGGTCCTGCAAAGACAATGAATACGCCCTCCAAGGATCTCAAGTCAAACATATCATGATAAGTAAATCAAATCAATAAAAGAGTCACCTAAGGATGTGCATCAAAAACCACCTCATCAAATTAAACAAGTGCTCAAAGACCCTATGCAACTTGCCAAGTTTAGGTATGGGAGGGTTGACAAAGTGACCTATTGGGTGAATCATCCCCTAAGTCAAAGAGTGTTTCCCAGGTGGACCCCCCTCTAAGCCATGTGTAACAGATGAAGTGGATGGGGGCAAGACTTTTGGGCATGGGGTTCATGACATACAAGGGATCATAGTGTCTCATTTATGGGTGCCTTTGTAGAGGGTGTGTTGCACCTTCATTTTCAATGCATCCTTTTTTCAAGCCCATTTGTTGCCTTCTGTTCTTTTAAGATGTTTCCAGGTTGAAGTCAAGGTGGGCTTCTACCTAAGCATGAAAAACAATGCCCACCTTGACTCTACCCTGATCACATTATGCTTCCCCAAATTGAAGACAATGTGCGGGACTTCTACCTAAGCATGAAAAACATTTCCCACACACGCTCTACCTTGGTTGGTATTTTGCATTTGTTATTTTTCACGGGTCCCATCGGTTTCTTATGAGAGACATTTCATTGTCCTCGGGATCCCTGGGCGAGCATCTAGAAGGTCTATGATTGGCTTTTATCTTTTGCCAGCTACAAACCTCTGGGCCTTCAACCCCTTCTTCCCATGAAATGAGGGACAATCCCTTCTTGGATCAATACACCCGAAAATCCCAAAAGATGAAGAGGCAAGGGGATGAAGGGTGGAAAGTGGTAAGTATGATCGGGAATGGCACGATGACTTGTCAAGGGGACCTCCCAATAGCAAACCCATCCCTAAGGGTGACCACTTACTAGGGAGCAATGTCAACCACCAAGGTGAAACAAGGCAAAGAGCATAACTTCCAAGCAGACGATACATAATCAAAAGCATCTTTTAAATGCAAAAGACTCAAATGCCTCAAATATTGAAATGATACTCACCATAATACCTAGCTTGTACCTCATGGAGCAAGACCCAATGTCTTTCGAAAGCAAGCTGGTGTGGCGGATACCATCGTGATGAATCTGAGATCTGTGGTGGTGAGGCGGGCCTCTGTCTGTGCAAGTGGACGCTGTCAGCCATCTGTCTCTCGGTACTCCATGTCTGCAACCTGAGGGCCTCAAGACATCATCTCCTTAGTTATCCCTAGGAAATGGGGATAACAGTCATTTAAAAACAATCACCTCAAAACCCTAGTTGGACAAAGGAGATCCATTGAATGGAAACTTCTCTAAATTTTGTTTTAAAACCTAGCTCTCACACTTTTGGTAGATTATGGCATTTTACATGGATATATCAACACCCATCATTGAGGCATATCTAGGGTTCTGTGTAGATTATGTGGAAGATGCAAATTATGTGGAAGAAACCCCTCCTATAAGTTTTCTTGAACTCGCTGTGGATTACGACAAGCATATCAAACAATGGTTCCTAAAAGTAATAGAATTTTCACACCTTGAAACAATTCATAGCACATTAAGTACAAAATTGCAAGAAGCATATGAAGCGATCTGAAGGTTGAAACTTTGGAGATATAATGAAGAGGAGTATACAAGAGAAATATATGTCTGGGGTGTGTTACACCTCATATGGAATGAGGTTTTGCTTGTGATTTTCATCACAATGGATTGGTTTGCAGCATGGTGCATATGGAATTTTGATGGGATGATGTCTTGGTGGAGACTCATTTTCTCCTTGATGGATTGCCATGGCTCATCGATTGGTTTTCTTCGCGCCCTTTGATTTGATGAATCACACTCTTGGTATAGATGAAGCATGCTACCTCATCATGGTGTTGTCTTCATATACACTTGTTCATCTAGAGGGTGCTACACCTTTGTTCGTGTATGACTGCTCTACTGCCAAAGGGGTTGGATAATGGTGATTTGAGGTAGTGACATGGCATCACATTGTTCTTGGAGAATCCTAATGATTGTGCATGGTAGTGTTATCTTATTGATTTGTCACTACGATGGAGTGTTCCACGTGGTCCCTTTTGTAATGTCATTCTAGTCATCACATGATTAGGTTGTGGGAGATGGTTTCTATGTTGGGGTGGTACAGATTGTCTATAGGTTCATTCCCTAGCACATGGCGGTCTATTCTACATGAGGATTACACATTTACATGGTTGACTTCATTAACTTGGAGAGAGCCTAGAACATTGACCCTCTTTCTCATGGTTACAGCAGGTTTATTGATGTGTTTGATGTGATTTATATGGTTGGGTGATTCCTAGTGGGGAAACTCCCTAGGTCATATGAGCATGGTCGGCATAGTAATGGTATAGTTAGCATATGCACACTTCATTTGGAGTATGCACTCCACCTTTTCACTTTGTCTTATGATTGCTCTAGCCCTTATATTGGCTAGGCATTGATGATATTTTAGGGCTCAAGAAATAGTATTTGGAATGCTCAATTTTCTCTAGTACAATTAACAATTCAATTCAAGAGAAAATTCGGCTACGAGAGTGAATTTAAAACACTTGTGCAACCCAGTCAAAATTATAAGTAAAGAACTCCATAGCGCAATGATCCCATTCACAAAATTGTATTCTACGAGACAAATACATGGCAATGGAATAATATTTCCATCAAAGATTAGCTCCCATCAGAAAGATAAGTTTAATCATTTAGAATATTTGTTCCCTTTTGTAACAAACCCAGCACCCATGTTGAGTCTCATCACTGCAGAAAACAACTTAGCTTGCTAAAAATGAATTTAAAAACACCCTCATACATATAAAACAACCCAAGGGGCAGCAAGCCCATAATTTAACATGCATCTAACAGCATATATTAAAACATGAATGCAACTGTTCAATTAAACCAACAAACACACAGCATTCAGATATTCATTTACATAGTGGAATATTCATAATAAAACAACAAAACACTTATCTGTTAATAAAGTAACCAACTGGTTGGATACGAAGAATGAACCTCCCAACCATAGGCACTGTTGTTCATTCTCTCTCAATAGCAGGCCACCCCCGAGCTGAGGCTATGAGTCCACAAGGAGATCTAGCCCTCTTGGCTATCCACTCTCCACACACAGCAGCCCCAAACCCAAGTTTCAAACTCCAGCAGCAATTACAATCCACCATCTCTCTTCCCCGCAACTTGCACAACCCAAGGAATGTACCCTCTTCACCGTTCACTGTCCCTCGGGTTGTACCATTCATTTATCAAGGCTTCCAATGCACTCGGTTGGCCAGGAATCTCTTGGTTGGGGACTCCGGGAACTCTCAGCTTCTTCAGGAGTGCTCACATCATACTTCACAAAGCTCTTGAGCCATTTCCTCAATAGGAAAACGCACTACAAGATTACAGCCCGTTTTACAGGCATGCAGGCCTCTTTTTGAGCATAAAACACAACCCAATAATGGTTTCAATCAAGCACAACATGGCTAGTGCTCTTCCCAACACTTAGCTCCCCTCTTGCTGCCAAAAATCTGCATGTAAAAACAATTTTCTTTTTGCATACGAATTTCCTTCTTCTCCCTTACTTGTTTGACTCACACTTTTCTCAAGGATGATTTTAATTTAGCCCCATGCTCCTAATAACTATGGGATGTGACTCCTCGCACCCACCCTCTTACATGAGTTTAATGATTGGCATTGGGAACAGTCAACAACAGATAGAAGGTTATACACAATGATAATAATTTTAGGAATATGGGTTCGATTAATACCCATGAACATTTCCCCCTTGGACCCCGCTCTCTCTTGTGGAATCATAGCCCCCCATCGTTTTCATCCCTCTCATATCACAGCGAGCGATTATTATCTTTACTAATCATTTCAATATACATAATACATAGTTTGACCCTCGGCCATATTAATCAATACAAGATCTTCACCCCAACATATCGGCTCATCATCCTAAATCACATTTATATAATTACATTATAATTTGCGAGGATTAAAACCGGGGATGTTACACCTTTAGGTTTTAGGTTCTAATCTAGAGGATAGATTTTACTCAAGTCTAACCTCTACAGTAGAAGAAAATATGTGTGTGTTTTTGTATTTATAATCTAGTGGATAGATTACTCGGGTCTAATCTCTACAGTAGAAGAAAGTATTGAAATATGAAATAACTAAGCATCTTTGTATTTAATGTCATAGTAATTAAAAAATTATCATTCTAAAGATTAAATAATATTAAAATAGTTAATATAATAAATAAAATCAAAACAGTTACAATAAAAGAGGGAGATATAAATGAACAAAATAAAGAAAATATATAAAATTAATATATTAAAGAATAAATAAAAAAAATTTAAAAATCAAAGAGGAAAGAAAAACACAAAAAATAAAAATATGGAAAAAAAAAATTTAAATGAAATAAGAAAAAAAATAAAAAAATGAAAGAAAAACAAAAATATAAAAGAATAGTTTAAGAAAAAGTAGGGATAGATACTTAAGCACACGCACGCACACACACACACACACATTCTAATTTAGCCACTTAACATCGCATTGGAAATCATAATTCTTCAAATTTTATAGCCACATTGTAAGCTAGCCTCTCAACCTAGCATTGGGAATTGTAATTCTTCAAATTTTAGGGCATTGGGAATAGTAATTCATAAATACAGGAACCTTTGGCAATTGTGATTACTCTATTGCAAATTGTAATCACAAAACCCTGAAATCATTGGAAACTTCAATGAGAATTCTATTGTTTCAATGGAGTTAGTAATATAATTGAAATGTATAAAAAACAAAGAAAGAAACCATCATTTCTTAGAGCAATGATTTAAAGCGATCAGCTAATTGCATTGATTTCAATAATGATATAACGCATAGGCATCAAGTAGTTGCATTGATCAGCAATGATATAACACACAACAATAGGGTGCATTGATTTCGGTGATGATATAGTGAAAATGATTTAGAGTAATTAAGTAGTTGTATTAATTTCAACAATGACATAACACAAAACAATAGGGTGCATTGATTTCAGTGATGATACAGTGAAAAGTGATTTAATGCAATCAAATAGTTTCATTAATTTTAATAATGACATAATGCAAAACAATAGGGTGCATTGCTTTCAGTGATAATACAGTGAAAAAAGATTCCATGCATTAATTGAAGAAATGATACCAAGAAAATTGATTTGGTGCATTGATTTCAGCAACAAGATTGTGCAAATTATCAACCGAAACAACTTCAACAATAGCACACTGCAGACCAATTTCAAAATACATAATATGATGTTGCAAAAGAGATTCTCAGTTATAAGTTGAAGTCCACTGCTTTGTTTTCTTGGGTGTGAATCCTATGTTAGTATTTGCACATTAAAACCATTATCATATTTAATATAAAGAATGCATTGATATATACAATGCAATTAAAACCAAAATCATGCAATAGAATGTAAATAGAATTGTGAGGAACATATGAGGTTGAAGAAAGCAACTATTAATAGTGGAAAGCGAAAGAGACAAGGTATGACCTTTAAAAGAAAAGCTAAAGAAGACAAGTTGAGATTGGTCATTATTTAATCTATGTGTTCTTTATTATATGCATCCTATTACTTTCTTACTATTCATCTTCTTCATCATTGAACATTGTTATTTTATTACTATAACATTGTTATTTTATTACTATTCACCTTAATCTTCATGTATCTTTTGAAGTGGCCTTCTTGATAGTACTCCCCGGATTATAGATGGTACTTAGTAAATTTAAAATGATCAAATTCATCTAAAACATATACAATAATGATGATTATCTAAAATTTTGACGTGGTTGTCTACAACTAGAATCTACATAAATCCATCTTAATTCCATATCTAGCAAGCACCAAGAAGAATCAAATCCCTCATGGTGCAAACCTTTCCTCAAGTTTTGCACTCAAAAAAAAAGGTTTGCCCCACAGTTAATTTGATCCTTCTCCATACTTGATAACTTCAAAGTTAAGATGGATCTTCCAGACTTCCATTTACAGCAACAGTCTGCCCCAAGTGTCAGACATTTATTCGATTCCACTGCCTATTAGTACTGAAAATTTAAATTATAAGCGTAACATGACATAACAAAACAGTATGTTAAGGGCTACAGACATGTTGCAACAATCCCCATTAAATGATAAATAACACAGTAATTATTTTATTTACATACGAAAAATAGGGTAATCATTAAATACCGTGTCAAAAACAGTAGAGCGGATGCCTCTCTGTTCAAGAGTGAGGGCGCAGATAAGACCAGACATTCCACCTCCGATAACTGCCACGTGTGGGTCGTCCCTCACGACAGTCGTGAACTTAACCTGCTCTTGAAGAGATGCTTTGTGAAGTCTGGTCCTCCTTGAAGAACCACGGGATTTAACACCCGGTCTGCCTTGCTTTCGATTCCCGGCGCTTCCGTTGGGTTTATCTTCATTGTTCTTTGTAGGGGGTGAGTCATTCTCCGGTTTGGTTGCAGAGATTGTGCATGTGAAGGATTTATTTCGGTGGGAGGATGCGGTGAAGTCGGGAATTTCATTGACCGTGGCATGAAAAGATTGCATAGGCCAGGTGCGACTGATAGCGGAATTCATTCTTTGTGTGACCTGAATCATTCCTGGAAGTGAAATGCACTTTCAACTTCTTATCTGTTTGTGTTTTTTTCAGCGTTGTTTAAATTTTGAAATAATTTATTTTATTTATCAAAAATATATTTTTAATAATGATATTTATTCTTAATAAATAATATGAAATATAATTTTAGTAATGATTATGAGAGCTACCGTAAATATTTTACGGGTCAATTCGTCTAAGTGCTAATCAACCTCGGGACCTTGGGTAGTTGTTAGTGTATTGGTTTTTACTATAGTTGCTCAAGGATTGAGTAATGCCTTAAGTCCGAATTTAAATGTGCTATGTTTTTATTTTTTTTGGTGTATAATTTTTGGGAATATTTATCTTAAATATGGTTAGATATAGTTGGATTTGTAGATTTTAGTGGTTAAATTTGTATAATACAAGATTTCTTCAACAAATATAATTTAAACAACAAAAAATTGTGATTTTGAGTAGATTTATTTGTCAAATTTTGAGGAGAAGGGCAAAAACCAAAAATAGTTAGACAACACCATGCCTTAATATTCAAGCGTGGTTAATCACTAGTCAATTGTTCAAAAGGTCAATGGTGTAAAAGGGTTGAGCTTTTGCTAGTTGTTGGTTAATTCAAAAGAGTTGAGTGTTTAACAAAGATCATGTGTAAATGGTTGGTCATTTCACTTTTAATGTTTAAAAAATACTAACTCTATAATTTTATATTAATTTTGGAGATATTAATCATATAAAAAAAATTAAAATAATTGAATAATAAATTTTACCATTCTTAAAATATCCAAAATAATTTAAAAGAATTTACATGATTTATTGTTTATATATATAATATGATTGTTTTTAAATTTATTTATTTTTTCAAAATAAAATTTAATAATCCAAAATAATTTAGAAGAATTTACATTGTTTATATATATAATATGATTGTTTTTAAATTTATTTATTTTTTCAAAATAAAATTTAATGATCCAAAATAATTTAGAAGAATTTACATTGTTTATATATATAATATGATTGTTTTTAAATTTATTTATTTTTTCAAAATAAAATTTAATGAGAAACTTTTAAACAACCCCCTATATTTGGTAAATGATACCTATTATGGTTTAGCATTTAGGTGTATGACAAAAACTTAAAATAATTAGACAACGTCATGCCTTAATATCCAAGCGTTGTTAATCACTAGTCAATTGTTCAAAAGGTGGATGGTGTAAAAGGATTGAGCTTTTGCTAGTTGTTGGTCAACGGTTCAAAAGGGTTAAGTGTTTACCAAGGGTCAAGTGTCAAGGTCATTTCACTTTTAATGTTTTATAAAACACTAACTCTATAACTCTATATTAATTTCCGAGTTATTAATCATATAAAAATAAATTTAAAAATTTGAGAAGTAAATCTTTTCATCCTTAAAATATCCAAAATAATTAAAAAGAATTTACATTGTTTATATATATAATATGATTGTTTTTAAGTATTTTTTTGTTTTTTTCAAAGTAAAACTTTAGGGGAAACTTTTAGGCAACACCTTATATTTCACAAATGGTACCCATTGTAAACTTATTGGCATTGAATATGGTGTATGAACTGATAAGATTATCAAATAAGACATGTAATAGAGGCAACCAACATTATCAATTAACCTTGAGAATTCTTACATAAAGTTCAAAGCACTCACCATTCAAGCTAGCCCACGAAATTTTTTTATTTTGATTTATAATTGTTACACACAGACGTTATACATCTCATCCATATTATATTGTATAATGCACCTCGCATTTCTTAATTCAAAAAACAAAATTAATGTGGATTCATTTGAACTTAAGAATTTTTAAACAACTAAAAGTTGACCCCTTAATTTTTTATCCTCTCCATACTTAAGAACTCTAAAGTTAACATAATTCTATACAAATGTTCAACCAATTGAAAGCTATTAAAATTGTGGAGAAATTGATGTTTTTGGATCCTTACGAGATGGAGTGGAGGTTGGTGTTACATGACTTTGCAGGTTAGCTAGAGGAAGTCGAGCAAAGCTTTCGAGAACTTCTTGATATCCATCCTTTCTCTATTTGATCTTTTCAAGTTGCATGCCAAGTGTTTGAATAGTCGTCTACACACAAAGTATTTGATGTAATGCATGTCCCAGGTAGAATGCATGGCAAGTGTTTGATAGAATGCTTGCATGCCAAGTGTTTGAAAAAAACTTTGTTAAACAATTTTTTTATGCTAACCTTGATGCTAAGGCAGAATTTCAAATTATGATCAAGTCCCTCTCTAGGAAAACCTTATTCATGTGGGTGAATTCTACCAGTTATGCAGGGGATTTAAACAATAAATTGGAACATTACCAAGGGATTATTGTCGCCCATCGACACCTTCTTTACAAGGCTAAATAATTGGAGGATCTATCGCAGTTTTTTAATTATCTTATTTGCAAAGATTCAACTCTTATCTTGGTAATACAATTGCATGGAGGAGTGATGGGAAGTGGTGGTTGGTCATCCTCAAAACCTCTTTCTGTTAAGGATGTGATCCAGAATAAATCATCTACTTCATCAACTATGAATTGTCCTATATCTACTATGTATATTATGGAGAGATCTGAATAGGTGCCCAAATTGGAGGTCTCGAAGTTGGAAGTTACAAGTTTACTTTCTTTTTACCAATCTTCAACATTAATTTGTAGATTCAATGATTTATGGCCTTTGACTGTAAATTTGTACCAATGGATTTTTTCGACATGCACACAACATTGTGAGGTTTATCTATGCTTTAAAGGTTTTTTTCTTGTCAAGTTTGAAAATATAGTTTCTAATCAAAGATTTTTAGAGGAGGGTCCCTAGTTTTGGGGTAGAGAGGGCCTTTTTGTTACCTCTTGGTTCCTTGATTTAGATCATTTCACTATGTCTATAGTAAAGGTGTCGGTTTGGGTTCAACTCCCAAATTTTCCCCTCCTTTTTTGGCATTTAATAGTTCTTAAAGATATTGGCAATACTTTGGGTAGTTACATCAAAACAAATCTAGATTAGATTAAAGATATTTTCACATATGTGAGAATATGTGTTGAGATTGACATAAGTCAGGGCCTACCATATAAGATTTTATTACAATGGGGTAATTTTATATTTGTTCAAACTCTGGATTATGAGAATACTTCCTTTTGGTGTTGGTTATGCGAACAATTAGGGCATCTCCAAGTTTCTTGTCCTCTTGCATGTTCCTCTTCGAAAAGGAACAAAGGAGATAAACTTACACCAAAAATATGGCAAGAATGTGAGTAACCATTTCCAGAGGATGTAGAATATTAGAATAATGTCAATCAGGAATCTATTGGGAGATGAAGAACATTGTTTGTCTAGAAGTGATAAATGAGGATAGAGAAGATGACATGAATCCCCTAAATATGGTAGTTACAAATGAACCCACATCTAGGGGGACGAAGAGAATACATGAATATAGCAACTTTGATTCCAATAAGGAATTGGTACCACCTTTGAATATTGGATATCCATTTTATTCTTCAAATATTGACCTTCTGAATTCTAATTTACCTGTAATCACTATGACACCTTCTCCATGGTTTTGGCAAGAGGTTAAAAAGAAGAAAGAGAAAGAGGTTTGGTAAGAGGGTAAAAAGAAGAAAGGGGGAAAAGGTAAGATTGAGGACTATTTTTTAACGAGACAACAACAAAATGTACATTAATTTGTAATATTATAACATTTTTTTTCCGAGGAAAAAAATCAATTATATTCACAACATAATGTACATGTTCCAGATCTTTGAAAATAGGCCTTGCCAGACGATCTTTCAAAACTAGCTGACATTCTACATTAGTGGTTGGTTACATATACTATATGCTTCAAAAAGTATGTTTTATTTTACATCTGGACAAAACCATCCTCAAAAAAGACTATTTAGACAACTTCAGAAGTGAAACTCCATAGCTTCAGTTTTTGTTCCATCGACGATCTCATAGAAACCGAAGGCTCCATTATGCAATTGTAATGCTTCTTTAGAAAGTTCATCTTCCTTAGAATTGAGTTCCCGCAAAATATGATGGAAGGACAACCACTCAAAAGCCCTGAAGTTAAGCTTGATCTCTCTCATAATTGAGGCCAGATTGGGGTTTTGAATGGAAATATTACCCCTTGCCCAGTCTATTGCCATTTTGGAGTCACCAAACAATTGAAGTTTGCTCAAATTCTTTTCCTTAGCCACCTCCAGAAGAGTCAAATGAGAAATGAGTTCAGATATGTTATGTGTCCCACCACTAGGAGCGTATCTAATGTGAATGTAGTGATTATGATTGATAAAAAGGATCACCCCTACACCACGCTTTGGCGGATGGCCTTGGTAGGCCCTATCAAAATAACCCCAAGGAACAACATAATCAATAGGGGGGGATTGGGGTTCGAGTCTTTTGTTCCCTCAAATATTCACTGAATTCTTATTCCATACTAAGTGTGAGTATAGTTATTACTTTAGGAGGGATCGACTTGTCCTTGAAGATGGCACAGTTACGTGCCCACCATATATTGGAGATCATAATGCTTGGTAAATCTGCATAAAGAGAAATTGATCTATCGTGAATCCATGATCTGTAACATTCATCCAAAGTTTCCTTGTTCCAGTCAACTTTGGCCTTTAGTTGATCTTTGATCAACTTCGAGACCTGGCCTACATAGGAGCACGAAATAAAGAGATGAAAAATTATTTCTGAATTTAATTTACAATGAGCACATATGTTAGGACCACGCCATCCTTTCATTAAGTCATTATCCCAAGTCAACACTATATTATTTAGAGCAAGCCAAAAGGTAATTTTGCAACAGGGAGGGGCTTTAAACTTCCACAAGGGTTTCCACCGCCATGCCATGGGGGCTTCATTTATGTCCTCTAACCATGATTTATAACCCAGTTTGACCATGTAAGACCTATTCAAAGGGTTCTTAGACCAACAAAGAGAGTCTGTGGACTCTCCATCCAGAGAGATGAAGTTTTCACATAAAAGAGTAATGAAGTATTCATGTTCTTCAAATAGAGCCTCAAGAAGACATGTTGAAACCACGTCCTTCTAGCCCAATCGACCTCTCAGTTGATGGGATCTCGTGCTTACATTGTACAAAGAAAAATGCTTTTATCCCTTAAGGACTGGAGGAGGGGAGGGGACATCCTGAAATTGTTTCCTGCACCTAGCCAGGGGTCTTCCTCAGCCAGATACTTCTCCCGCTACCAATGCGCCAAATCGTCTAGTTTCCTACTAGTGGAAAGGATTGCACCAAGGATTTCTATACAATGGAACCCTTAGATGAGTTAATTAGAGAGCGAAACCATTCAATAATAGATTGATTTGGGAAGTATTTTGAATTCATAACTCTAATCCAAAGCGAACACCCTTGAGTTGATATCCACAAATTCCTTACAGATAGAGCTCAAGAAAAAGGGAGAATGTCCTTTAAACCCCATCACCCCAATTCCTTTGTGGTTGTGATAGATTTCCAACTAGCCAGTTGAATACCCCTTGAGAATTTCTAACCAGCCCATAAAAATTGAAAACTTAACCCGCGAATTTTTTCCAGAACTCCCTTCGGAATTGCGACAATGGAGTTCCAATACACAAGAATACTTTCTAAAACTGCTTTGAGTAACACCAATCTTCCACCCATGGACAGCATCCTATTCACCCAAACGAAGATCCTAGCCTTCACTTTTTTGATTAACCAACTCCAATCCTTTTTCCTATAACAATCTAGTTTTAGAAGGAAACCCAAGTACTTTCAACCTTCATTTAGAGTTTTTCTTTGAGCCGGGAAAATATTAAAAAGGGAGGTCCCTTCGGCTTCAGAACAATGGTTGAGGATAATACAATATTTTTCCATGTTGACCATCATGTTTGTGGCGCTGCAATAAAGGTTTAGGATGCTTTTAAAGGAAGAGAGGTCCCTGTGAGATCTGATCATACTACAGAAAATATCATCCACAAATAGTAGATGAGATACTTCTTCATATTCAAAAATTATAACCCCTCTTATAAGGCCATTGGATCGAGCCTCCTTTATCAATCTATTGAGGGCCTCAACAATAATCAAAAAGAGGAAACGGGACAACCCTGAAGGATGCCTCTCGAGGCTATGAAAAAAAGGTAAGAGGCCCCATTGATGAGGACAACGAAGAGGCACTCTGTAAGCATCCCATAATCAAGTTTACAAAATTCAAGTTCATCCCCATCTGAATGAGCACCAAATGCATAAAGGTCCAATTAACTTTGTCATAAGATTTTGATAGGTCCAGCTTAAGGATGGTCGCATTAAGGGTTATTTTTCTTGATAGAATGGAGAACCTCTTGAGCAATAGCTATAGCATCATGAATTTGTATATTGTGTAAAAATCCAAACTTCTCTTCCGCTATGATCTGGCTAAGAATTGGCCTCAATCTTCTTAAGATAATCTTGGAAATTAATTTGTAGATTATGTTGTAGCATGAAATTGGCCTATAATCCTCAAAAGATTATGTGTTCTGTTTTTTAGGGATGAGACACAAGAAAGTGGAGTTTAGAGATCGTGAACCCTGCCCTCTCTTTGAGACTCCCTCACCACCAAGAACATGTCATCTTTTAGGAGATCGTAGAAGGATTTGTAAAATTCAACTATAAAACCATTCAGACCCGTGCATTTTTCCATTCTTCATGGAGGAGAGGGTCAAACACAATTCCACCTCCGAGACCTCTTCTTCCAATGATTGATTCATATATTCTGAGAAGACTGAAGGGAATTTTCCAACAACTTCCAGTATTTCTTCGATTGGGCACGCAACTGGGGCTAAGAAGAGTTTGCTAAAGTACCTTTCTTCGATTGGGCACGCAACTGGGGCTAAGAAGAGTTTGCTAAAGTACCTTACACCAAGCTCAGCCTTGTCCTTGAAAGAACTTGCCATATTCCCTTCCTCACCCTTTATTTCTCATATCGTGTTGAGATTCCTTCAATAATTAGAAAACTAGTGAAATAATTTTGTATTGTTGTCACTAGCTTTAATCCAAAGGGCCCTGCTTTTAAGACGCCACTCTTGTTCCTCTTTTTTCAACCATGAGGATCAAAGGTCCTCCAAAATTTTGAACTCCTCTAACTGATTCCCTAAAAGAAGGCCCCCATCTAAAATATTATATAAATGTGAGAGCCTCTCTTATGTTTCCAACAAGTTCCATTGCCTTCGGGCTCTCCATATGGGCAACCATTTTTTGATGGCCCCTTTCAGCCTTTTTATGTTTGCTTCAAATTGAATCATCAATGCTTCGGGTTTTAGGGGAGAGAGATTTTCCCACAAAGACGATACCAGCTTCCTAAAGTCCTCTTCTTCCAGCCAAACCTAACTAAATTTTAGAGGGGTTGGGGGAGAATCAAAACCAATTTCCCACAGTAAATAAATTGGACGATAGTCCATAATTCCTCCAATCTGAACCAAGGATTTGAATCTGATACCCATTCCCAGCAATACCTCTGAGACAAAAAACCAATCCAGTCTTTTCGCCACCTCCTCATCTTCTGTTATGAAATTTCTCCAAGTGGGAGCTAACTTAACGGGTTCAAGATCCACTAGTTGAGCATTCTCTAAGAAAGATAAGAAGAAACCTCTTTGTCGATCCACTATGGGGTTTGCCCCCAAAACCTCTTGAAGGGAGAGGGTAAAATTCAAATCCCCCCGACCACCAGATGGGGGTCGGAGAATGATCCGGATTTTATAAGTAGAACAAAATGAATACAGATTATTAAAAGATGTTTAACATATAATAACAGAGATACAGTAAAATCAGTTTCTATTCAATAAGGAAATAAGCTGAAACTGTAAAATGTAGCGGAAAACAAGCTTTCTGAAATGGTGGTGGCTTATCTCTGAGATGATTACAATGAGGATCTAAAGGAATTTTTCCAATAAACATGAATGCCAAAACGCTATACATCCAAAAACCTAACCCTAGGAGATGAAGCACCAAAAGTCATGTGGGCCCCTTTGGGGTAAGCTAGTACATCAACTTCCTATGGTCGTAACTTTTGCATACTATCTTTGTTTTAGGCGCACGATAGCCCATTGGAAAGGTCTATCTGAGGACTACGCATGTCGTAGTTAGGATCTAACTCAGACTATTAACTAATTGTGGTGAGACCTAAAAACATTGTTTAGGGCCTCAATACAGTCCCGAGAGTCAGGGATCCGAAAACTAGGAAAAAACTGCCAAACTGGAAAACTGCTAAAATGAACCAGTTGGAATAGGTGGGAGGCCATCGACATCCATCTGGATAAATCCTCCCCCTTAGGAATAAATGGTCTCCATTTCATTGAGTTCTCCCATTAGATGAGTAAATTTATGTTGAATCTGGCCCTGGGTGAGCCACTTGCCTTGGTGCAGGAGTTTCCCCAATTTGACAAATCGATAAAGATAGATCCTTTGTTGTCGAGTGCCCTTGACCTGTGTGTCCATAATATGATCACTAGATGCATGTTGCATGTATTCAGGGCTGAGCAATGGGTGTCAATTGCTCTGCTATCTTTGAGGTGTCCAATAATGGTGGGAAATATGGCCGAAGGAGAGCCACATTGAATATTGGGTGTAGGCCAAGGAAAGGGGGAATGTTGGGCTCAAAATCATTGTCACCAACAACCTTGGTGAAGGTGTACGACCCATAATGGAGTGGGTGAAGATTCTGATGAGACCCTGTAAGGCGTTCTTTCTCCAAGTGCAACCAAACTTTGTCTCCCATCTGAAAATTATGTGGCACCCGATGTTGATCATGGCGTTGCTTGTACTTGGCATTGAACTTCTGTAAAATATCCTGAACTTGTTGGCAGATGTGCTGGATCCACTCAATGAATTAGGTGGCTTTTTCAGCTTCGGGTGGAGCAGGGGATGAGTCGAACGAGGTGGTCGCTAGGGGCAGTGCAAAATCCATGGGGCCCAATGGTTGGAATCCCAACCCCACCTGAAAGGGAGTGTGGCCAGTTGATCTATGTAGGACTCAGTTGTAGCTATGCTTGACATAGGAAATACTCTCATCCCATGTGCGGGGGTGCTTGGAATTGTACATGCATAGGATATGCATGATCATTCGATTGGCGACCTCAGTTTGGTCATATGTCTGGGGGTGGAAGGCAGTGGATTTGGTGAACTTGGTGTCCAACAGTGACCAGAGGCTTGACCAGAATATGTTGAGGAACCGACTGTCCCGATCTGAGACAATGGTTTGTGGGATCCCAAAATTTACCTAGACTCGTTCAAAGAAGAGCTTGGCAGTGGCCTATGTTGTGATGCTCTTCTTGTAGGTGGCCAAAATCTCCATCTTGGAAAAGCGATCAACAACCACAAAAACA
>CBVK0100413768.1:0-19299 GCA_900067695.1 Picea abies
ATTTGAACATGAGAACCCCAAAATTGATCCAAGGTTGAAGCTGATACAGGGAATGATATTTATTTCTCAACCAGAAGTTGAAATCATGACATAATATTAACAACAAAAGATACAGACAATCAAAGAGTTACTCTCATACTACCATGTGGAAGAGGAAGCACCAGATGACGATGATCCAAGCAACATTCAGATTATAGAGATTGAGGGAGAAGGAGAGGTGGAAAGTCCATCTCTGGAGTCAGAAGTATTTGCTGCACCAATTAAAGTTAAGAAAGTTAACATTGAGATGAATGACAATCCAAAAATGGCGAGTATTGGAGACTATTTGGATGAGCAAACAATAGAAAGAATAACAGAGTTATTGCGTGAATGCAGTGACTTGTTTCCAAAAACCTTTACAGAGATGAAAGACATAACAAGAGAGCTAGGTGAGATGAATATACCCCTCGAAACTGAGGTTAGATTTGTCAGGAAAAGACCTTATAGATTAAATACAATGTATAAGCAAAAAGTAAAAGAAAAAATTGATCGAATGTTGGAAGATGGAATTATAGAACCATTCGAGGAAATTGAATGGATTAGTCCCATGGTAGTCCAAGACAATAATAAAGGGGGGATAAGGATTTGTGTAGATCTGAGGAAACTTAATGATGCTTGCTTAAATGACCCTTTCCCTACCCCTTTTATAGATGAGGTCTTAGAGAATGTAGGAGGCCAGGGAGCATATTCATTCACAGATGGATTCTTAGGTTACTATCAGATCAAAATAGCTATAGAAACACCAACCCAAGACACTCTTGGCTTTCCTTTCTTATTTTGAATTTTTTAGTAGTCAAAATATTACACATAGGACACAAATTCGAATCTAGGTTTATGATTTGTTAAGTCTGATCACAAAACTCACATTGGTCTATAAGTTGTTTGGGAAATAGTTGTATGGAAGACGAATCTTGACAATGAATGAAACCAAAATCGACAAGTAAAGAAATAATAATAATAATCTGCTAAAAGCAGCGTGGAGGTCTCTTCTAGTTTGGCATGAAAGAAGGTGGAAGGAGAGCTTGACTTCCAACCAGAACATATGAGATATCGCATTTTTAATGCCATAGAAATGTCGTGTGATGTGTGTTCTAAGGAAGTGCAACAAGGTTGAGCACTACAAATGCAGGTTACAAGATCTTTATGCAGTGAAAAGAACTTAACCCTATGGTGGAGTAGAAGCAAGGATCGCTCATCGAACATGACCACTAGCAGGCAAGACCCAGTGAGCAACAAAGACAACACTTTGTTACCTGATTAAAGTGAGAACAAGAATCAAACACAAGGTCCTTTACTCGAATACCGAAGAATTAAAAAATAAGAAGACAACCTCAGAAAGATGTTTTTTACATCGTTGATTGAGGACAAAGATGCAATGCATTTAATCTCCCATGGGAGTAGTCTCATCACACAAAGCTACAACAACTTAAATCAAGAACTACTTAAATAGCCATGTCAAGGACTAATCTTTAGATATGCATAATTGTTATAAAGTGTTCAATGAAACTCAAAATAGAATTACTTTTGAATGCTACAATATTACTATGAATTATATTCTCAGAATCGCATTTGAATAACGATACTCCTCCTGAGTTGCAATTTAATACTATAGTGCTTTTTATGATTTTCATCTTTCAGAAATGAAAACAAATATTAAAATTGTAACAAACTTAAATCATGGGTTTGCAATAATATAATTCCACGACCAAATAAAATGTTAACTTTGGATTTCAATTAACTTACATAGATCAAGGTGATCCTAAATTTTCGGGATTACCCAATTCTCCCAAGATCATGCAAAAATCTCAAAATCGGATTTGCAATTAGATATCACAATGGCCAACGGAAATTCCAAACTCCAAACACGCAATTTAGTTACAGTTCCTAACAGACTTCTAAATTCAGAGTTTATATTAGTTTACAAAAGAAACATGAATTCATATATATATATATATATGGTTCTTCTATTTAATTGTTTCTATAATTCAAGTGAAATTCCATAATTGTGGATGGACAAATTAATTTTTAAAATCACCCTACGATTTTTCTGGTTAGGATGGCAATTAAATTTGTAAAGTCCATACATATTTCAAGCTATTGGAATCGCAAAAAACATATACAATGAACCTACAATTTTCTAAGTTCGAATAAAAAGACTCTGACGGTTGCAATACAATTATTAATTCTTCGATTTTCATATAACTTCAATATTGATCAAATTTATACAATTCAAGAGATGCAATTACATTGACAACGTTCACAACGATTCAGTCTTCAGAATTTTCTATTTAATCCTGTAGCTATTATACAAATTCTAAATTACAAAACTATAATTGCTACAATACAATTCCAAAAATAAAATATCGGAACCGATGATGATGAAGAATTGAGGAAGTCCTTCAACGAATTGCACTATCTTCTTACTCCCGCTTGCTAATTACCCAACTTCACAGGTACCTCCCAACCAATTCTAGGGGTACTCTTCTCCCCCCTTAGCCCTCCGAGCCACAAAGGGGCCAAGAAAAAAAACAGAACAAAATAGCTTCCAAGCTTTCCTTGCAAGGAAGATATCCCAGTCTATCTCAAGCTTGAAATCCCAACTCTCACAAGTAAAACACAGTCAACCCAATTTTGGAAGCATGATAGTACTATCCAAAGTGATATCATTTTCCCTTTTCCCCCCAATTATTTTATAGGTAAATTCTCATTGACACATGTCTACATGCACAAGTAACTAATGTTTTAATAAATTTTAATTAAGATTATTCACCTACACACTTGCCATACTCTCCTCAAGTTGCACAAGTAATTACCCCTTTTATTTTATTTTTAAAATCCATTTTCCTCACATTCCCCAATGTGTTCCTATTTTCTCTCTTAGTTGTCCCTTTGTGTAACAACCCAAATCAATTAATTTTATCATAGTTTTTAATTTAAATTTAATTAAATATTAAAATATATTAAATGAGACTTTTATTATTTTATTACTAAAAGGTGGGTGAAGTAATTAATGGGGGGATAAGGTTGTTGGGAAATTAATGAGGGGGATTGGAGAGAGGAGGATAAGGAATAGATGAGGGGACTTGGAGAAGGGGTCTCATTTTGGATTGGAAATTTCTGCAAGAGGTGAAGGAGGAGGAGGAGGAGGAAAATTGGGAGAATAGAGCATTTTGGAAATTCTCACATGGCACTGTTGTTGCTGGGAAATTTGGGCTCAGGGGATATGAAACCACAAGGATGCCTAGAGATATGGATCTAAAGAGATTGTCCTTAGTTGGTTGGGAGGTTAATATTCAGTTGGGCAGTGTGGGTAAGCTCTAAAACAAGAGAACCAAGGACTAAATCAAATGTTTCCTTTGCAGCATCTGTCAGCTTGTAGTTCATCCCACCACAATGTTGCATGTCCTTTTAATCTTGTGACAACATGCTTGACCTTCTTGTCCTCTTCGACATCTTCATAGTCAAAGTATGTGTCCAGAGCTCTAATCCAGTCTAGAAGCTCCTCTGCATCCAAGTTTCCCTCATAAACTGGAAGGTCCATTTTCGCTCTTGCACCCATTTTTGCAATAGCTCTAATCAAACGTTCGTTTGCTGCATCTTCGACTGCAACTTCTTCCCTTTCATGTTCAGCCTCAATTTCACTTTCGGAATCACAAAGATCCCCAACACTGACTGTACGCCTCTGTGCTGTCTCCATGTCTTCGATTCTGGCATGTAGGTCACGCATCTCTCTCTCCATGGCTGGATCAGTCATCTGCCTTCCCCTTCTTCTCGGCATTTCCCTATCCTCTGGTGGGTTGGGTTTTTTCCTGTCCCTTCTCCTTGGCAGCATGGTGAATTCTCCTTTTCCCTACTATCGAAAGCAAAGAAACCTTTTTGAGCTCTGATACCAAACCTGACGCAACCCCTCCTCAACCCGCAAGCCGGAAGGTTACATACACAGGATCTTTTCCCTTACACTAGCCCGAAGAGCTCTCAGATATGGCTCTTCTATTTCCCTTTCGGGAAATCTACACCCACACTTAACTTTGAGAAATTCCCCCTTATATTCGGGAGATTGGGCTTCGCACTTTCGCGAATCCGGTGGTCAAATGCCTTGTCTTTTAATCTCCGAAACCTGAAAACAGTCAACACTGACCCTTTCTCTCCCTATTTCGGATTTCTCCTTATCGCAATTTCAGCGGTCGCGATGTCTAGCAACTCGTTCCCTCGATTCCGGAAACCTGATTTGTCGAAATTCCGATACGCTCGCAAGATTTGACTTTTCAACAGCCTTCACTCCGTCGAGACTTCAGGCTTCGCGATATCGCGAATCCTAATGAAAAGAATTCGGGTCTTTACTCCATGAAACCCCGAAATGATCAACGGAATTGACTTCGGGTTGATAGTGCGACACCTTTTCACCTCCCGATTTTGTGGCCCACACAATCCTTTCGACCTTCGAGACTTCGCATCTCGTGGTTTCACGAGTCCTGTTGCTAAGATTACGGGACTTCCACTCACGAAAACCCGAAATAGAAGTTCACGAGTAAATCCAATAACTCCTGCGGCTTGGATCTACGACTCTACTCCTCTTGAGCTTAGAACCTTTGGGAATTCTTGTCATATCTCCCCAACTCTTCCGCGAGATCTGACGGCTCACGGGACTTTGCGAATTCTCCACAAAGGATTTCGATCGTCCGTCCTTCCCTTGAGAACTTCTACGCGAACTAAGCAAAGTGTCTCTCTCCACGGGACTCGACCTCCTGCGGTCAACGTCGCTATGCCTTCCTTCGACTCCTTCGAAGGTTCAAATCCTTCTGAGCTTTCCCATGGCTTCGAGTCTTTCAGAAAAATCTTACCCGCACTCCTTGCGACAGACTTTCAAACATTCCCAAGTGTTGAAATCCTTCGACTCTCCACACACCTGCAGCAACAGTCTCTCAATGATTTTCTCAGGTTCGCAACTCTGAGACTTTACTCGGCCTGCGCACTCCTTGCACGGCTCCAGTGCCTGACTACACTTCTGAGTGAATGAGAACAAAAGCTATCTAGTCTGAGATTTCAGGGACAACCCTCTGAACCCTTTGTCAACGCACTCCTTGGGGACAATTCGACTGCACTCCTTGCATGAACTCTTGCTCAGATAGAGAAACAATTGAAACTCATTTTCCTTACTCTCTCTCTCTCTCAGATTTCAGACATTCAAAAATAAATCATTCATACATAGCATAAAAGAAAATGTACAATAGAAAGAGTAAAATAACCATGAGCATAACATTCAAAGATGCATACACAGAGAATGTTTGAACACCATGAACCTGAATCAAAACCTTCTTGTATTCATTTAGAACTTCTGTACATGAAATTCGACTATACAACTCTCTGCTCCTCTTCTATGCTCTCACTCTCAATTTTCATAATCTTCATGCATATCCCTTCTATGTTACAATACACAATGAGGGTGTCTATATCCTGTTTCCCTCTTGTGCTCTAAAACTATCAAATCTACACATTCAATTCTATCTACCTTCATTAATTAGTATAAATGCCTTCTACCTATTAAGGACGAGAGAAGATCGCTCAAGGTCCATTTACATTATACAAGTGCGCTCCTTCTTAATTATCTCATTTAAGATTGGTGCATTAACTTCAAGAGAATTTCAAAATTTGCGTTGGGCGCTTGTCCAGCTGTCTTTTGCCTCCGCGTTGGCTCGCTTGAGATGCTCCTGCATCAGGAGTGGCTGACACAGGTTGATAGACTTCCTTTGAACAAGAGCATGATACATACGGTGGACTCCGACATCATATACTTAATGATGTGACAACTAGATGCAGGAGGCATCCATAATCTTCTCTATAGGGACTAGAAGATTAACCAGTCGATAGAGAAAACTCTGTAACGAGATAAACTTCCTAAGGCCATGCTAAACCAAAAATTATGATGACACAAGCACTCAATAACTTTGTGCTCTGTTCAAAGGCGACACGACTGCTAGAAATTACAATATAGTACTTCCTTCCCACCTGTCTTTTTTTGTTTTTTCATAACAAGTGAATGCTATGATACAAAGGAGGGAACGAGTGTCATAACTAAGAAAAACTAGTTCCAGCAGTGGAACGTACCTATGCTCAATGCAATGAAGTGCATGCGAGAGATGGACACTCGAGGTGATGTTTCCTCCAGGGTATAGGGTGTCAAATTGCGAAGGATATAGACAAGGCTCTACTTGGTTGAGGATGCAAACTGCTTGGGCCATGGTGTATAATGCAAAGCGAGAACTAGCTAAAGGCTCAATATTGCAAGCAAGGGCATGAGATGCAATCACAATTTAACGCCAAAAAATGTCCCTTTTTATATCTTTTAGTTTACTTGGTGTGAAAAAGGGATAAACTTGTGCCAAATAGACGTCTTTTCAAATCCAATTTAAGAGTGTGAAAAAGACAAGTTCACTCAGCGATCTTTTTCATTTTTTATAGCGAGTCAGAAAAGAGCTTAACTAAGACTCATGACCTTTCAAATCCAACTTTAACAAGCATGAAAGGGACAAATCACTCGACGATATTTTCAGTTTTTAGACGAGTCGCAAAAGAGATTAACTGAGACTCGTGACCTTTCAAATCCAAATTAAAGAGCGTGAAAGGAACAAATCGCTCAACAATATTTTCTCTTTTTGAACGAGTTGGAAAAGGGCTTAACTTGGACACATTGGGAGATTCTAGGTGGAAATTCATGGGGGAGGTCAAGTCTCCCATGCAGACTTTCTGTGGAATGTCGGTATCTTACAAGGAATCGACACAATCTCGAGAAGACCCAAAGCTCTCCAAGTTGAGGAGGGAAAAGTGCTAGTGGAGTATATCATCTCCGTGATATATCGAATAATGTCTCCTCCTAGAAAAGACATAGGTGGAAGCATTGGATACCCCGCAATACCATCTCAATCAAAGGGAACCTCATCAATACTCGGAGGGAGAGAACTCGGGAAGAGTAAAATTCTCTCTTGTTCAGGAGGTGAAGTACTAGAAATGCTAAGGACATGGCATAGAAGGTATAGAACCAAAACCTAAGGATCAACCAACAATTTCATTGGCACGACCGCTTCCTTAGACTTGTCACTCTCCAAGAGAAGAGTGGGGTCAATCGAAGATTGCATCGATACGACCACTTCTTCAACCATTGGTTGAATAGGATGCGAGACAACAAGGTCAAGAGGTGCATCACCCCAAAAAATAGGAGTGTTGTCGATCGAAGATTGCATCGACACGATCATTGGTTGAGAAATATGCAAGACAACAAGGTCAAGAGACACATCACTCCCGAACATAGAAGGGGTGTCGATCGAAGATTGCATCAACACGATCACGGGTGGAACAGGATGTGCGACAACAACGTCAAAGGACGCATCAACCCCTAAAGGAAAAGGGGTGTCAACCGAAGATTGCATCGGCATGACTATTGTATCAACCAAAGAAGGAACAGAGTTTTTTGAAACCATAGATTCCTTAGAACCCGAAGGGCCCTTAGGTGAGCCCCATGCTTCTGGTATCCCGACAGTAACAGGACACAAATGAGTAAGGTGACTTCCTTCACAAGTACTGTAAAGGAATCTAGGCTTATGTCTGAGACGTCTAGGCTTCTCAATCATATGAATGCCCTTAGCATGACTTCCAGTGGTTGGTGACATGTTCCCAGCATGACTTGCAGAGGCTAGTAGAGAATCTCCAACATGACTAGTAGAGGTCGGTGATAAATCTCCAACATGACTAGTAGAGGTTGGTGATGGATCCCCAACATGACTAGTAGAGGTTGGTGATGTATGTGCGGTGTGACTAGCAGTGACCAGACATGTGCTCCGAGCATGACTTGCAACGGCTAGTTGCAGGTATTCAACATGACTCACAAAGGTTGTCGACCAATATCCAACATGACTAGCAGAGGTTGGTGATAGAATGCCAGTATGACACGCAGTGACTACACTTGTGCCCCCATCATGACTTGCAGCGGTTGGTTGAAGGTCTTCAACATGACTCGCTGAGGTTGTCGACCAATATCCAACATGACTAGAAGAGGTTGTTGATATAATTCCAATATGACATGCAGTGACTGGACTTACGGTGGTGATGAATTGCGGCATTTGAGTCCAAGTTCCAAGGAAATATTGGTTTTGAGAAATTGCAAGCCAGGAAGGATCCTGGTTTACATCCTATCCCTGTCCAAAAATATAGTATCCTCCTCCATACTGATTCATAAAGGGGTGTAAGGGAATCGATACTGAAGAAGCCACTTGTGAAGAGAAAGTGACATGACAAGGGTTACTCATGTGAGGATATATGTTGCCCCTAGATGAAGGAGCTTCGTGAGGGGGGTTGCCCATACTACAAAATAACTTCCCCCGTATGAAACACCAGAGGACAGATGGAGGTCATCCATGGGAAAAGTGTTCATATGAACCGATATGGCAGAAGAAGGATAGGTGGACGGAGTGTAATAAGTAGAATGATTGCATAGTTGGGCACTTACTTCTCGCATAGTGGATTCGTAGGAAGGAAGATTCCAACCTCCTACCATAAGAGGTGTTTGAAGGATATGACTCCCACCAAATGGAGAGGGATAAGAAGGAGGCACCAGACCCAAAACTTGTATTCACATAAGGAGTCGAGACAGAGGATGGTAAGTACGAAGACATATCAAACATACCATGAGAAAAATGATTAGAGACCCAATGCATTGACTGGGTACCATAATTTTGCATACCATTATAAAAAATGAAAGGGTATGTCCCCATGAAATGAGTAGGCATCATGGGGTGGGTAGCAATAAATGAGGGAGCAAAAGAAACTCCACTATCCATGATAACAAAGACTCAACACAAAATCCTATGGTCAACTAATAGTCAAAGAGAATACCAAAATTCAAACGGCCAATATGCATGCAAACGGGTTAAAGCGTCTGAGTGGTCTCCCTCGCTAAAGAAGGTATGCCTTGTCCAGGAGGGACTTGAGACTCCTTGCTAAAGTTTGGAGGTAACAAAATCAGTTATAAGGGCCCTCGTAGGCTTAACCAGTCAGTCAGATCCCCCCAAAGAGGTAATCCTCCATAAAGGTTGTGTGTTGTCCAACCCCTATCTGACTCAGGATACAAGTAGAATAACCCCTGCAAGTATACTATGAGAAACCTAAATCAAGAAACTAATCAACCACTGTATAACCAATGCACAGGGGAACAGTTGTAAGTCTGGATTACCGTATGGGTAGGGTAACAAAGCTCAAAAGCTTGAAAGTATTGCCTTTCATAGAGGTATGGATACTAGAAATATCCCCAAATACAAATAAATCCACAGAAATATCTCTGACACTAGGTGAGTATTCAGGGGTTATCCCTTCAACAAACTTCGTGCAACCTTGTGCTTAACTCTAGTGTGAGTGGAGCCTCCTGATATTACCAATTATACAATGGATTTCTCAAATCCTTGTCTCAGACACATACGTTTCTTTAATTGCCTTGGAGAAGTTTACTCACAAAATCCTATTCCAAGGTACTAAATCCTAGGCTAGTTTATGCACCCTAAACAATAAAATTGTTACTGATCAATTTTAGTTTAAAGCGTAAATTTTATTGGTCGTGATTACTCAAAAAGGTATGGAAATGAAACTCATTGTGTTATGACTTTGCATGAAAAATAAAAATAGATATAATGCAAAGCCTAACTTTAACTTTTCAGTGAATGATATGCTAAATAAAAACAGTGCAATCTTCAATTTTAACTCTGCAACTCAGAAGTAAAATGTAATCTTTCGCTAAATGTGCTAAGCTAATGATAAAGGTTCCAAGACAAAATACCAACTAATGAAAAATACCTATTTTTTTTGTATTTTCAATGTATTTAAAAAGAAAATGAATGGAATAATAAGCGAATTGATATATAACTTCTACTGTGTATAAAAGCAATCACTCGAGTAGAATACCAAGTAGCTAAGCAGACAACCCAACTATCAAGGAAAAATAAAAAACGGAAAACAAAGAGAAAGATGCCGCCCAAAAATTCAACTCCAAAAAGATTTCCTGTCATCCCAAATAATCTCAACAGGTACCACAGAGACCTAAGAAGGCTCAGTGATCCTCAAAACCTACCCAGTAGTCACTAAACCAAGAAAACAAGCAAGGGGGAAGTGGTATACGCTCATGTTCAAGAGAAAATGGCATATATACGCCTCTTGTAGTGGGACAACAAGCGTATACATGCGGCTGTTAGGGGAAAAATGGAATATATCTTTTAAAACAAGGCTATACAAGGTTAAAAGGCTGAAAACTCAGACCTAGAGTGAACTGACCTTGTCCAACTGTGATACGACAAGAAATACAAAGGAAAAAGAGCAATGTAAGAAGGAAAAATACTTCAACCCTTAGAAGGAAGATCTCTCCCCAGTGGAGTCGCCAATTCTGTTACAAGGGAAAAATTCTTTATGGCCAAGGGTAAACCACAACAGACAGGTATGACTGTAGAAATCAACTCAATTCCAACATGTGCTATATAAACTAATGTGCAATACGAGGAAGAAGCCTACCTTGATCCAATCGTTTGATGTCGTTCCATCGTTGAGCACTTTGACCCAAAGCTTTACACCTGCAAGAAGCTCTCAACAAACAAGCGATGCAAGTATATAGTGACAATATATAAAATGAGTTAGCACATTAGATAGCATAATCCATTAATAAACATTACAAACATGCGCATGGATAATAATCATATATTTGCAAGATATCGATAGGACAGGAAAGGAGTATTTCTATTAATAATTGATCAACAGAAGTATCAACATTACAGACTTTCGTGTCGGCATGGTTCAAAACCAAGAAACCAAGTTCCTTCCAACTGCGTCTCCACCACTTCAATCCTCCACCAAAGGCAAGCTTAGAGCAAAGAGGTAATGAGGTCCTCTTGATAATAAGGAAAGAGCTTGGGGGGCGAACACTGTGTTCATACTTGAGGGACAAAGGGATGCAGACTTAATATGAAGTAATTTCTCTAGAGTAACTGTGCTCTCAAAGTTGAAAGCTTTCTCTCTCTTTTTTTCCATAGCTCGAAATTGTGCTCTTAGAGCCTCAAGAATGAAACTAAAGGGCCGAGTCGGAACGTTTCCATTATGTGGAAGGCCAAAGATCAGAGATCATTTGTCATGACATGGAAACCCAACCTCATTTTGTATTTTCTGTCACAAATCCTGATATACGCGAGCTAGAGTGGAGCATCAAGCGTATACGTATCTTGCATAGCAGTTAGGAAGTGTATATGTGGAAAAATGTATATTTGGGCTCTGGATTTGTCAAAAAGGGGATTGATAAGTCTGCATAAGAAAATGGAAAAAGGCCCTCTGTGCAAGATAGCAATGGTGAGGCAAATCTTGCTATAACACCCATTGCTTGAGACTGAATATGTTGCATATCATTCTGGGGAAGGTGTGGTGCAAGCGATTCTTTGTTCTACTTTGTGCGGATGACGTTTATGCGCCAACATGATTTCAAAGTTTTTTTTTTTTGGAAATTCATCCCCCCTCTCTTGTTTTTTTGTTTTTTATGCATCAACATATTAATTCATTTGGATGTTAAATTGGAAATTTTAAATAATGTTCTTTATCAGAGATCATTTGGATACAACCTGTTTATGATTAGTAGGGGAACGAGCGCGTGATTTCCTTGTTTCGATTTTCTTTTTGGAAAAGGATGTGGAGAAGGGATCCTTTCTTCTCTTATTGTGCATTTCTCTTTCCCCTTCCTGTGAAGGAATCCTACTATCTGTGCATTTTTTCGTCCCATCTTTCCTAATTATTTTAAGGTTGAGAATGATATAGAACGAGATTTCATAGATATGGTCGCTAGTAGGCCTCTTCACAATCATCTGCAATATCCTCCCTCCACAATTCCAAGAATTGTTGAATAAGTGGTTGAATCGATGGTGGTCCACAATTCCGAGAATGACTAGACCTAGATGATCACATAGTTTTCAAAGAGTCTCCACATGCAAAACTGTACAAAGGAAAAAGCGTTGGTGGGTGAGGGCAACCTTATCTTTGATTTGATGATGGGGTGATCCGTCTGTACTGTCCCCAGGTAGAACCATAGTTGTAATTATGAAATGTAAACGTGTTTGATAGACTGGTGAGCCAAGTTATTATAAGATGGTAGGCTTATGTGTGTATTAGGCCGGAGAGCCTAGAGGCTAAGGCTAGTGGGGCCTGATTTTGTATATATAACTATGCAAATTATTAATAAACAACATCGCTGCGTGTAGACCCTCCACGAAGAAAGTGTTATGGGGGACTGAACTTCCACTAGGTAGGGAATGGGCTAAGTGTCTAGGAATAGGGGCTAAGCTAGAGGGCTTACCTCTAAAGGAATAATATTATATTATTATTTCCTAGAGGCTAAGGTTTGACTTAACTGTGTTGTTCTAAGTTCATTGGGAAAGGGGACGAGCATTAAGTGGAGCTCATGCAGTCCCAGGAAGACAAGTGTCAACCTAGGCACATGCAGCTTATAGCTGGGAAAGCCAACTCGTTGGGGGTTTGCTTCCCATTCTGGATAGTTTCGCAAGTCTCATGTTCCCTCATCGTTCTTGGGTCCCCTTTCCATTTCACACATCCTTCACCATTTCATCTGCACTCTCGCGAGGTTAGCCACCTTGGAAGTTTTCCATACTCCCCATTGATGCACGTGCCATTGTAACTTGCATATATATTGGAGTTATCCTGTGTATTTCCCGTGAAGCTCGATGCACCTGTATTGTGCCTAAGCTCGTGTTGTGCCTTAGCGATTGGTTGTTGTTGCCAATGCAGTTCCTTGGTTTAGCTTGGCTTACTACCATATTCTATTCCCTTAACCATTTTTGGTTATTACCATCACCTGTGCATTAGCCGAATTCTATTGTTGACATCACCTATGTCCGTTTGACATAGGAGATGAATTGAAGAAGAAGGTTGTCAGGCCTGTGAGAAACTCTCTCTAGGTGAGAGAGTTTTATGGGGAATTGAGTTCTCTTGGAGGGATTCCCATAGTAGCTACAGTACTCTGAGACTTTCAGTCCAACTTGTTGTTGAAGCCCAAGGAAAGGGAGGTGTAGTAGCAGATCGACTTGTAATAGTGAAGGTGTACCCTCCTGGGGTGGAACAACCATGTGGGGAATGAGGGTCTGTGGGTTGTGGGTGTAAGTGGCTCCTGGGATAAAATTATTCCTGTTGTTCTTTGCAACTTCTCTGTTGTCCTTTCCAAGCCTAGGAATCTCTTTCTCGGTAGAGTTTAGTCCAACTTGGGGGTGACCCATTGCTGAGCGTGATGAGCAGTGTGGTCTAAGGTTGGGAGATTCGTGGAAGGTTTGCACGCAGTCGGTGGTCCTCAATTAAAAGATAAGTACCCATTTCTCTCTTCATTTACATGTTGTGTATTTGTATATGTTGTTATATCTATGGTTTTGTCTGTGATTACTGCATGTATGCTTTTACTATTATTTTTGCATTAATCTTTGTGATAGCAGAACGTAAATCATTCGATAAATATTGATATGTGTTATTGTTGCTTCCGCAAAAATATGTTGTCTGTTTATATTTATATTTATAGGAAAATGATAATTGTTATTTCTACGAGATAGCATGTCCTGACCTGGGTAGTCGAGGTTGTGACAAAATGGTATTAGAGCAGAAAAACAATGATACAGTTGTTTAGGTACCACTACTCGGCAGGGGTTGGTGGTCAGGGACGTCACAAAATGGTATCAGAGCATGGTTTCAACACTGAGCTTGGATAGGCTGTATAAATGGTTAATGAAGCAAAGGTTTCAGAGTGAATTGTTGTCGAGAGGGACAAAATCTGAATTTCAAAGTGTTCCAGAGTGCCGAGAGAACACCTTGGTCGTGTTTTCAAAGCTCAGGAAGTATAGCAGTTCAAGAAAGACAATAGATAAAAGAGATTGCAGTAACCTTGAGTTTGGAACCACAAGGTTTGAATTTGGGTCGTAGGATCTGTTCGGGAGAAGGAGGATCCGTCACAACCGTAAAATCTAGAGAAAGGTGCATGAGGATTAACCCATAAGCACTTTGAACTTCGTGACTTCGGCGAAGTTTATGTGTAATAGAGCAAGAGGGGCAGAATCCCAAAGTCCCGAAGTGGATCTATGCCATAGATCTGGGGAAAGGAACTTGGAAGTTATATCAGGCCAAGAGCGAGAGGTAAGACGCTGCGATGAAGAGAAAATCTCAGTCATCAGATTTGACCGCAAGTGGTTGTGAGTCGTAGATCTCACAATAGTTCGTAAGTTTGGAATTTTGAGAGAAATGGAGTGTGATAGAGTGAAAATTTTCTGAAGTCCCAAAGTCCCAAAGTCCAAAGTTAATCTGGACCGTCCATCCAAAGAGACACGTGTCGATGGATTGACTCGTTCGGGAGTTCGACATTCGGAAGGATCATGGTAATAACTCAAGAAATCCCTCGAAGCCCGAAGTTCCGAAGTCCCAAAGTGACGTGGCCTGCTGACGTCACTTGAGATGATGTGAAAACACAATATGTGTGCCAAGTGTTAGTGAGTTATGTACCCTTCGAAGATTGATTATGTTAGTTAGAACGTGACACATGTCACCCTCCTGATTGGGCCACCTGTCCGCTTCTAGTATTCTTCCACGTGGCACTTACCTCGAGTATGGTTAGTGGGGCTCTAATGGATTGCATAAATAGACTGAACTTGGTCAAGAATTGTTAAAGTTGAATACTCTTGAAGATCCGAAGAGAAAAGTAAATCCTCACCGTTGATCGAGGAGGGACACGCGACGGTAGATCTCGTATTCCGTAGACTTGGTACTACGAAGGAGTTGTGTTAAAGTATGAATACTCCTGAGGGCCCGAAGGCTGGAGTATACCTCAACCGTTGGTTTCGGTTGACGCATGGCATCAGATCCCAAGGTCCGGAGATTTGGTACTCTAGAGGAGATTGTGTTGCAATGGCTTGAGTCAGGAACTCCCGGAGGCCAGAATTAATCTCAACCATCGACCAATAGAGGGTACGTGGCAACATATACCACAGTCCAGAGACTGGGCACTCCGGAAGGTTGGAGAGCATGGACAACCCAGAACTTCCGAAGCCCGGAGTTCTGTAATAAATCCCGATCGTCAGTTATTGAGGATCTGTGGACCATAGATCCACCCCACTTTGAGTGTTCGCCAATTTGATGTTCAGGAGAATTGAGGCACAATGTAGCAAGATATTTCGAATCTCGAAGCTCTAGAGCCCTGAAGCTCTCAAGCCTCTGGATAAGCACCTATCTAATAGCACTGGGTCACAGCCTATGGTCACATGCAAATCAAGGACTGAAGAAAAAGGGCTAGTGCCCGAAAACTGTGTTAAAGAAAGGAAAAGGGGTTAGGAAGGAAGCCCATGGGTTTCGTCTGGTTCGAACCTACGTCTAAAAAGGTATTGAAGACCTGGAAACTTTATGATAGGTTCCAACAAATATATAAGATCCATTATCTCAGAGAAAAGAGATCGATGCACAAGAAGTGCATTAGAGAAAAAACACAAGTTTTAAATGACCATAACTTTCTTTTCAAAACTCAGAATTGAGCAAGGAAATAGTCATTGGAAAGGTATTGGAAATAGGATTCCAGGTATTCATCCATATTTGAGGATTGAACAACTTAGATCACAAGAAGTCAGAATGAATATTTTGGTGACCATAAAAGGAAAAATTGTGCATATAATACCAAAATGGTATATCGTGGTTCTAGCTAACAAAAAAAAATTGTACGCCCTTTTTTAGATGTAATGGTTACATTTAAAAAAAAAAGTGCTAAAGAATGTTAAGATAAATAAGTACATGGTGGGAAGATCTAATCTACACTGATTGATATATATTAGAATGCTATTATTTTGATAAAGAAGGACAATATGCATGCATGGAGAAAGTGATAATATCTCCAAGGAACAATCCTATAGATTGGAGATAGCACCTCCATTATTACTATCAAAATGTGTAGTGGAAGGGCATCCTCCATGGTATGAAGGTCATCAAATATGGCATGACAGAAGTTGAATATGCATGTTAGGTTGAAAAATCAGATGGGTCAAGACAAAAGAAAGTAATAATTCATCAAGATAATGCCAGTGATGATAGAATCATTCATGAAAAGGTTAGATCAAATTGCTTCAAGAAATAAGTTGGTGTTAACTATCCAAGGTTACTCAGAGAACATGACTGGAAATATAATTGGGTCATGCAGGAGTTGGATCAGAGTAATCCAAATAATAATGGACTGCTGAAAATTAATATCATCATAATATGTGGTGGCAAGTATGCAAAGTAGACAAGGAAAAACTCCTGGATGGAGTCAAGTCCATGAACATCCTAAGATAATGAAATAATAAATCATGAGATAGATATCAAGCTAATAGGAATGCATGTCAACACTCTAGGGAGGAAAGCTAGAATAGTAGAGGATTGTTGATGCACTCTAAAGGTGTGAAGGTATTTCCACAAGAGCATGTAGATATCAAGTCAAGAATAATTTAAAAGTGAAATGACTTCTAAAGAGAAATCAATAAGGAACCAGGAAATAGAAAATGGTTCTATACATGGTTTTGAATGTAGAGGAGATGGTGCCTGAAAAGAATCCTTCTTAAGTGACATAGAGCCATGAGTGACAACCCAAGGGGTTGGAGGTATCACTTGAATCTATGATGGTAAGGTAAAAGAAGGACTTTTAGTTAATTCTATGCAGCTAGCAAAAGAGGCACATGTGCATCCTTACAGTATGCTAGAGATTGGATAGGTAAGTCAAGTTTGAAGCTCTTCTCAATCAAAAGAGGCACATGTGCATCCTTACAAGAAAACCTCAATAGAGGCACTTGAATAGAAGCACATGTGCTAGCACATGTGCATCCTTACAAGAAAACCTCAATAGAGGCACATGTGCTAGAGGCACATGTGCATCCTTACAAGAAAACCTCAATAGAGGCACATGTGCATCCTTACAAGAAAACCTCAATAGAGGCACATGTGCTAGAGGCACATGTGCATCCTTACAAGAAAATCTCAAGTACTAAAGTATTCTGTCGGGAAAGGGCTGAAGAAGTTCAGTCCTGAAGAGTAACTGGATGCTGAAGAATCCAGAGTCTATAAAAAAACTTGGTTTGGAATTTAATTCATCCAAGTACGAGTTGGGATAGTTGGATCCAAGAAATTAATGAAAGATGAAGGTTAATATCATTTTAGTTTGGGACTATAAATGCAAAATCAACCAAGAGTGATTTGGCTAGAAAGTGCTCAGGTCAGAACTAATCATGTACAATGATTACAATGAGAGCACAAGAAGATTTTGAAATCTAGGATGAAGCGAAAACTCTGAGAACAACAAGAAATATGATACAAGGAGAAAAAAGTTGTTGAAATTGCAGTAGCAATAGTTGAATTAGGGTTGGTTGAACAACCATAAGCAGAAAAATAATTCTTTCATATTGCAAGTGTTGTTGATAATGTTGCTACATATGGAAGGACGAAATATAAAGTTGAAGGTTGGTTATAGGTTTGATAAAAGAAGCATGAAATATTTTACTTCCATCAACCGTACAGGTAGCATCAAATTTATTAATGACAATCATGCAGGTATGAGTTTTTACTTACTCCTATTGCATAATTGTTGAAGGGAATTTAGGTAAGAATTTTCTCAGCCAGAGTTATTTTATAAAATTACATGATTATATTATTGAATGCATACCATTGGATGTGGTAAAGGCTGCATACCTATATTAATTCAAAACTTTTTAGCTTTTGAATGCACACTGACATAGTAGAATGTCATGTTAATTTGGTTGTGGGGTAATAACCAAATAATTAAAAGATAAGAACTTGTTATAGAAATGAATGCCAGTAAGCTAGTCATGTATGAGACCAGGACATGGTTGGATATGGAAAGGTTGTGAGCCACACAGGTACTAAGAGCTTCCTACCTTTAATTAAAACTTTGACTGCAACCTTTTTTCTAACACTAATGAACACCACAAAATTATATTCTTGGTGTAGTGTTCGGGTCGAAAAGGAAGGCATCCAATTAATTGGGAAGACAATAGGAAGTGTGTGGAGAATGTGTTAACACATTGGTCAGAATTTCAACTTATGGATGATGAGATACATGACTGAAATAAAGAGAATTATGTAATTCAATGCAAGGTGCACTAAATAAGTATGCATTGAGAATTGCTCTCATGCATAGTAAGTGATAAAATTGTATACTAAATGCAATTGTTGAATGTGTTTTGTAAGTACATGCATATATATTATTGCATGGAAATAATTGTTACTAACAACTGAAATGTTGTTAACTCATGAAGTTGAGGACATTTCAGGAGTTGTTAGATATTGCAACAGGAAAGTTGCAAGTCAAGTAGTCATATGAATACTAACTACATAAAATTTCTTGTTCAGAAAAAAAAGTAATGAACTTACATATATGAATTATGAACATACATATGCATAGAATGATGAGTCATTCTATTTTATTAAATTGTTTGAGAATTATGATTGAATTGCTAGGTGAAAACAATTCTAAGATCACTGCACATGGTTTTGTACATATTGCAATTGCATTATGATGTACAAGAAATACTGACAATCTGTTGGTTGTATGTATGATGAAGTATACTTAATATGACAACATCCAAGAAGAATTATGAAATAGAATTTCATGTTTTGGGGGAAAAGTTAAATTCCCTTTTGAACTAAGTTTGAGTTCCTAAATGAATTCTTTTATGTTCTCTCATGATAACTGCATGTGGGTGATATAGATGAGATGATGTTGATTAAACTTAGAATGTTGACTACAAAGAGTAGCTCGAGGAAGATATTGATTGAAAATCTTGGAAGGCAGTTGGAACTCCTGGAGCCACGATGCTCTGAGACTTCTTGATCCGACCTGTTGTTGAAGCCCAGGGAAAGGGAGGTGTAGCAGCCAATGGACTGTGTATCAATGAAGGTGTACACTCCTGGGGTGGGGCAAACATGTGGGGAATGAGAGACCGTTGGTTGGAGTGTTGTTGAAGTTTGGTACCTTGGCCTAGACCATGTTGATACAGATTGTGGATCGTAGATATCTTGGGAAGCCATTGCCCCGATGGATTCATAGCCCTGCTCAGGGGTGGAAGGTCTTCTCAATCAAAAGATAAGTGTTAATTCTCTATTCATTGTATGTTGTGTATCTTGTATACATGTTATAATGTTATTAGAATTGCATGTATATATATATAT
>CBVK0100413769.1:0-19298 GCA_900067695.1 Picea abies
CTTATTGTGTTCTTGTGCATGGTTATTCTTCTTGTGATCTTGGTTTGTTGTAGTAGTTATGGTTCAAGTAATAGTTAAACAAAATTTTTAAAGAGGATACAAGAGCCATAGCTCATTGAAAATCCAACATTACCCTATGGATAATATGGAGTAGAATGTGCTAGAGTAAAATTATATATTTCACATAATTCAATCATAGCAACAAATTTAAATTCATGAGCATTATCTTTGCTTAACTTTTTAGGATAGCCAAATCTAGAAAATATATTTTCTTCCAAAAAATTTATAATTACCTTATCAGTTGCATTTATGTCGGGATGTCCTCAATCCATTTCGTAAAGTAATTAGTGGATGTCAAGATCCATCTGTGTTGTCCACTGGAAGGTATATGAATTTCTCCTATGAATTCCAAGCCCCGCTACTGGAAAGGGCCATTTTCTATGATTGTATTTAAGGGAACAAAGTGTAATTATTGTTTTCCAACAAAATTTTGACACTACTCACATGCTCTAATTTTAGGAAAAACATCAGAAAAAAGAGTGGGCCAATAGTAACCAGCTCTCAAAATTTTAAAAGTTGTGGCTTTCCAATGCTGATGTCCTCCACAAGCACCTTTATGTAGGTCGGTCGTAATAAAATTTGATTCTTCCTCATCAATACATTTCAAAATAAGTCCATTAGGATCCTTCCAAAACAAATTCTGATTAACGATGCAATACGTTGTTGAACACACCGCCCACACTAAGAGGGGGGGTGAATTAGTGTGTGGATGTTGAACACACCGCCCACACTAAGAGGGGGGGTGAATTAGTGTGTGGACTATTATGAATTTTTCTTCTCAAAGGTTAGCAGTTAAAACATATTTGAACAGATTAATAGCAATCAAATCATAATTATAATGGACATAGAGACACCAGATGTTTGTATTAGATTTTGTATAATTGATATGAATATTGTAATATAAATATATGTGAAAGAGGATTTTCCTAGCATCAACTGATTTGTTTCAGCACCAACTCCTCAGAGAGAACCAACTCTCAGGAAAGACCCAGCTTGATGATAGAACCCAGTATATCCAACTAGAGTTTATTCAACTCCGGTAGTAGTGATCCATTATAGAATCAAATCTATCTCATGATCATAGGTATATCATAAAACACTCATCACCGCATTTCATCTTCTCTTTGAAATTTGTGCCTTATTCTCTTTATATTTCCTCTGATGTCTTCACATCTTCGCTTCTACATCTCTCTCTTATATTCGCATGGACCTCAGGTCCAGATCCGCCTCTTCACTTCACAAGCCATGCTTCATCCACAAGCATTGTTTCAAGTGAAACAATCATGGTTGTATTTATACTTGTTTATGCTCAAAACTTGTTTAAGTTGTTAAGACGACCTGCGAAACAAGTTATAACTAACTTGTTCATTTACGATAAATTTTGGGACCACCAATGATCATTGTTTTGGGTCTTCAGTGTTACACTTGACATCCCCTTTCCTTTCACAAATCGATCATAGTCATGGATTGATTTCCTTCGTCTTTGTGCTAACGGAGATCGACGCTTCCTTCAAACCATGTTCATATGATCAATGGCATAGAACCATAGGCTTAAACATTTAGCAACCATACATTATGCCCTTTAAAATATTTTGACCATATGACCAATGGTGGTGACCTCACGTTAGGTGAGACGAGTGATTGAGAGTTTATCGATTCAACGGTCATGATTTAATCTCCTGAAATGGACAATTTTTGGGACTTCGGGTCTTCTCCCTTTAGGTATTCTCCCTTCAAGTCTTCGTGAATTTCAACATTTCAAATCTCCTGAATACGATATCGCCAAACAGATCGGACGGTTCACATTACATATCGGAACCAGATCAATGGTTAGCGTTAATCCTTACACTCATCCTTCATTTCTTAATCCAACGGCTAGGACTTAATCAAGCAATGAGATGTATGGCCACCTTTTACTCCATGACTTTGTATATTATTCTTACGCTATTCTTCCATTGTATCTTGATCAAAGGTCGATAGTACTCCTAACATTATATCAACGATCGAGATCTCCTTCGGGTCTTCGGACTTCATAGATTTCGAGTCTCAACCCCTTATTTCCTTTGTACATCAATCTTCTGGAGCTGAAAAATGGCTGACGCATGTCCCTCTCGGATTAACGGTCGATATCTCCTTGGGTCATCGAACTTCAGATATTTCAAATCTCAACCCATTCTTTCCTCCGGAGTGATCACCTACTGATTCAGTCATAAGACAGTGGATACCACTTTCTGTCAGTTAACATTTTCACTTACATTGTCCTTCCATTGTAGTAGATCGATGGTCGAGAGTGCTCCCGAAGTGATCTTCAGATCGGATGTCTCGTGTCCACTTCGAGTCTTCAGCATTTGGGACTTTGGGACTTTGGGTGAGTGCTGATGGTAAAACTCCCAAAAAAAAACTCCCAGAGTGACATAACTTACTTACGTCACTTGATGATGGGTCACGAGATGAGAAGCTGCCACGTGTCACTTAGTTTCATGATTTGCACGTACCTGAAATGTTGATTTCAACTTGACACTTGTCATTTTCTGACTGTGCCACATGTCCTTGCTGACGTAGACTACTGACGTTGACATAGATATCCTAATGTGACACATGTTCATCTCCTAGATCTAACGATCAAGATAGTATTTGAAGGGTATCTCAAATTGATGACTGAGAGTAACTTCGAACCTTCGTCCTTCGGGACTTTGGGACTTTTGACATTTCTTAGTGGTGAAACTCCTGAAGTAATTCTCCTGGAGTGACATAAATTGCTTATGTCACTTTTTGACATGTTCTTCTAACCAATAGCCCTGATCCAACGGTCCTCATTTCTCCTCCAAATACGACGGTCCTTATTCATTTCGAATTTTCGAGCTTCGGGTATATCAAGTCTCAAAATAACCTGAGCATAACCTCCTCGCATATTTATACCCGAACTTAAATGTTGTTCATTGATCATGATCCTAGATCGATGGATTGATCTTTCTACATTTCATCTCCTCTATCTTATCTTTTCCTTTCACTCAAAATGATCCAATGGATGAAAAAGATTCACATTTCAGGAATTTCAAATCTCAAACTTTCCGGAGCGCAACCTCCTCACAACTTTAGACCCGAAGTGAATGTTGTTCATTTATCAGGGTCTTAGATCGACGACTAGATATTTTTGTGATGCAACTTTGCTAGCTTATCCTGTCCTTCCACTCGAACATGATCTGACGACTGATGAGAATTTGGTTAATCGAATTCTCAATTGTTTTTCCCCGCTTATCCTGTCCTTCCACTTAAAAGAGATCCAATGGTTGTGAATATTCTTGAAGCATATCAACGGTCGACACTGATTGCGGAACTATGACTTGCGAGTGATTTAACTCGTCACCCAAACTCCGCAATTGGAAGTTGTGCACTATTGGTGAGTTAACCACAATCGTGGATCTTTGAAGCTATAAGATTGGATGATCCTCACTAATTGCGAGATTGGAACAAGTGTGATGTTTAACTCTCCTTTCAATATTTGTAATCTATCCCTACCGTAGATTTGGCGATTGCGCATTCGACGGTCATGATTTAATCTGACTTAAACTGGTTGTTTGTTGGATCAACCGCAGTTGTAGATATTTGAATCTATGATATATGACAAGCCAGGCATATTGCAGGATTGTAACTGGTGAGTAGTATAATTATGCTTTCACTCCCCACAATTCATCCTTGCTGTTGATCTGGGTTACAGATCCTACAATCTTGATTTAAATAGAGTTTTATCGCATCATCTCTTCTGAGATTTTGATGTTCATTCGTTAACTCTCCTGAGATTTAATCTCTATTTGACATCAGTCATTGTATACTGATTGACTGGTAGTCCAACGTTTCTTTTGAAATTCATTGCGCCATCTCTTCTGAGCTTTGATTTTCATAGGAAAATTGTTGATCCTATCGTGATCAACAATAATTGCAAATTTCCTCATACTCTTCATTTCTTCTGATATACTGTTCAATGCGCTTTTCTTTCTGAGCTTCGATCTTCATACTGTTCGCTCCTCCTATTCATTCCTCCTCCTAAGCTTGCACTTTTGATCTCTGCATACTGTTTGACATCTTCTGCAAACTGATATACTGTTGACATCAATGACAATCTTATCTATGGTAATTCATCATTAACAAAAGATCGTCACATTGATTTTTGACATCAATGACAATATATCCAATAATATCCCCTTTTGTCATTGAGGGAAACACACTAACTTCATATACACAACTCCCCCTATGATGATTCTTTCTTCTTATGAAGTTTTGATGATTTCCTTCTATGAAGTTTTCTCTCCCCCTTTGACATCAATGGAAAAGGGTTTTTTCTCCTGTGGTTAAGCTTTGTATGTTACTGACCAGAGTCTGAACTTGGGTAACTCTTTCTACGATCATGTTCTGCCTGTCATAGCTTAATGACTCCCCCTGTCAATATGCTCTCTTTCTGCTTCTGAATACTCCCCCCCTTTGTTTCTGAAAATGTATCTCTTCTTGACAAGGTTTCTTCCCCTGTTAATTTACTAACTTCTTATCTCAGTTGGTTGGGATTTTTGTGTTTCAACTGAGTAGTATTATTGATATAATTTTTTGTAGCGATCGAGTCTTTTAAAAACTTAATATGCTAAGTACCTATACCAGATCTGCAAATATACTTCAATAAGAAAAAGAATAAACCATAAACCATTCACCATAACATGAACACAAGAAATAGAGAAAACCCTTGAGGTATGATAACACCATATATTAATCCTTATGGAAGGATAAAACTCCTCAAGAAATAGTTATTATTTAAACAAATCCAATCATGAATTACAAGAAGAGTGTTTACCAATTAGAAGTTTGAAAAGGATACATTAGACAATTCTGAATTTACAGCAGCATTGAAACTGGTGGAGTTTTTTATAATCACATCTCCCGATCTCTTGAAACGTTTGTTGGCCTTGAGAAAATTTGAACGGATACTAGCTTTGAGATCCTCATTTTTTGTTTCCAAAGCTAAGTTTCGAGTCATTACTTGATTTAGTTGAGCTTGTAGATAAGGGATGTCTTGATAGTATTTGTTAAGTACCTATACCAGATCTGCAAATATACTTCAATAATACCAAGAATAAACCATAAACCATTCATTATAACATGAACACAAGAAATAGAGAAAACCCTTGAGGTAGGGTAACACCGTATATTAATCCTTATGGAAGGACAAAACTCCTCAAGCAAATCCTTGCTTGTACAATCACAATATTCTTCACTATGTTTCATTACATTGCCTACACTTATTTATATAGCTCTCCTTATCTCCTAGGAACCTTCTAGAGAGCCTTCTCACATTTATTACATCCAACTACCATAGTGGTCCTTTATTAATATAGTGGACCTATTCCACCTTACATTGAATGAACACATTCTCATATATTAAATGACTTCCACTAATAACACATAACTACATTCCCATTGGGTACCTCCCTAGGTACCCCATATTACCTCCCTAGGTATACTACATTATCTTTGGATCCAATAAAAGAAACCTTCACATTACACCTATTCTAGATTTGGAAATGGACATGTTTGGTTTGATTTAAGAAGTTTACCCTGCTCCATAATATTTTTAAGGTCATATTGAATACCCAAGAAACCTTCTTTCTCCTTTAAAAAAGGAGGCAATTTAGACATGAAATCGTATCGGGGTGAATTTATCCTAGCAAAATCAGAACTGGTATCGTCAACAGATATCGGGTCTTCAATATCAATCATGGGGATAGGATTTTCGTGGTTGTGACATCGATTCCTAGCCATTCTGGAAAGGAGTCAGCCGTTCATTTTGTTCCTGAAATATTTATACTGAACCCTCTGCTTTTTATGTTTATCCTGCTTCTTAGTTTTAATTTCATTTATATCAACCAAATCTTGCCCAAGATTGGGAGTAACATATACCTTACCTTTCAATTTATCCAACACTTCCTATAAATACTTTTCAGGGAGGAATTTGTGCCTTTGGTGTGTGTCTCTGATTGATTGATGAAAATCAACAGGGGTTTTGGTAAATAACGCAAGATCTTCTGTAACTTTCCATTCGATATGAAGGTCTTGCAGAGAGTGAGTCGATGAGAAAGGGCTAGTAGGATCATCTAAAAATAGGGGTGAATCGCCTATCAGTTCAGGTGTGAGTGGAAAAAAACCATTCCTAATCAAGAAATGTTTCCATTTATCTCCTTCCTTTGACAAATGGGAAATGATTAAGACTCAAATAAAGCTATGATGAAAGAGACTGGACTATGAATTAGGTTTTTTCCTCTAATAAAATATATCCATCTTATGAAGGATTTTAAGAAGGTAAAAAGGCATGTTTAAACTAAACCCTAAGAATACCATTAATAAGTGTATATGAAACAAAAATACCAATCCATATCGTCCCTCGCAGGTAATGAATTGATTGATAATTAATAACAAACTGTGTCATCGAGGCTTGAACAAATTTATGGGTGTACCTTTGACGCCGTAGCGTCCCTTCTTGGAAATCATTAATAGGTGCCAAGGAATACCTTCGATTTTTAGATTCTTGAAGCAATGATCTCCTTCTTGTGACATGCCTATTGCTTTTGCAACCGATTCCTCACTGACTTGCAATTGTAAGTCACCTATTTTGTCTTTAGTATATTTCAAGTTTAAATATTTCAAGTTTAAATGCCTTGAACAATTGTATAAACTTAACCCATCCAAAGACTGCGAGATCATCCACAACATCATCATGGGAGAGAACGGCTTGTGATCCATTCATCTCTATCCTTACCACAGGGGCCATGGAATTGGTTGTGATATACCAGCAGGTGTAGGAAAGAGGATCCTGTGTTTGAAACCACCCGATACGAATGATGAGTTTTTCATTATCAAAGATGGCCCAATAAATATGATTTCAAGAGAAGACCACCATGACTACCACTTTAGTTGTTGATTGAATCTTGAACCAGAGGACAAACACAATCGAAAACCACCTCCTCTATTGAGAACCTAAGCCCAAAAAGGAAGCACCACCAACGATGTAATGAATGCGAGCTCAGGCAAGCATGACAAGGGTGTAAGGGTTTCAGAGCATGGATAATAGCCATGTAAGTGTAGAAATTTTAATACAAATTATATATTGCCTGGATTCTCCTGATCTAACAATTATATGCCACTTTTAAATACATAATCACTTCTACTAATATTCTTGCAGAATTTAAAACACAATCGCCAATTGCAATATCAATAAGAAAGATCAATCACACATAACACAAGTGTTTTACTGGGAAAGCATAAATCTAAAAACCCCACTATCATATATTAAGTATATATCATGGATCATGAAACAATCTCATACAAAACTCTAATCCAAGATCTCTCAGTACAATATACAATCATCTCACACTCTCATACAAAATTTGACAAATTCATGTGCCAATTTAGTGCTTCCAGATAGCCTACCTCCTCTACGCAATCCCTGCTAATGGAAATCCCCACAATGAATGAATCCATCATGTCTAGGCTGCACAATCCTCATGGGCACATCCACTGTGTGTGTGGTTGCATGAGTGCACTCACTAATGTCACAACTGATAATCAAATTGTCCCTTTCACCTGTTATCTCAAGTGGTTCTCCACTGGATCTGACATGCATGTAGTTAACAGTGGTAAATATTCAGTTGCATGTGAGATCATTGATTGTGAATTAATTAATAATTAATTCACTAATATATCACTAGTGTAAGTTCAATTACAACTAGTACAACTGAGCTTAACTGACTTAACTGAATTAAACTACTTTACAACTCACATAACTACACATATAACTCAGTTACAACTAATTCAACTTGCATATCCCACCAGTCAACCTTTGAACTCGAATTTCCTATAGCTAACTGATTTGCCACTTCAGTTAACTATTTCCAAGTGCTCATTGAGAATAGACTAATATTTATTGTCCAACTATTAGTAAGGGATAATAATAGTCGACATACGTCTATAAGTAGAATTTGCTCACCATCTATAAATAGACATCATCTATAAATAGAATTTGCTCATCATCTAAAAATAGACTTCCACCTAAAAATAGCCTGAGGCTCCATCATAGTGTAGATGCATAATTTTCACTAGGATCTTCTTTTTGAATCTCAACACTCCCTCTCAACTAGAAAGGGATTATCCTTCACCCCGATCCTGTCTCTATGGTATTCGAATTTTCTCCTAGTGAGCGCCTTCGCCAGAATGTTTGCATCTTGATCTTCCATAGGAATGTAATGAAGTAACATGATCTTCCGCTACACACAATCTTTGATATGATGATATCGGATATCTATATTCTTATATCTATCATGAAACACATGATTAATCGAGAGTTTAATGAAACTCTGATTATCACAATGAATCACTGTCGGATCTAAATGAGAACCAAACAAACCAACCAAGATATTTCTCATCTAGATAGCCTCACATGCAACTTGACTCACTACCATGTATTCCACTTCCGCTGAACTGAGTGCCACAAATCTCTGTTTCCTGTTGTACCAAGGAAAACCTATAGATCTGATACTAAAGATAGCCCCTGATGTGCTCTTTCTGTCCATTGGGCTGCTCACCCAATCTGCATCCGTGAAGCCATGCAACTTCACCTCATCCGTCTGTTTGTATCATAAGCCATACTTATATTTTCCCCTCAGGTATCTCAGGACATGCTTACCCACCTTCCAAAACACCTTGGTAGGCTTAACCATCGCTTGACTCAGCTGGTTAACCACATAGAAAATGTTCGATCTCGTGTTCACTAGATACATTAGCGAACCCACTATCTGTTGATAGATAGTAGCATCCACTAACTCTCCAGAAGTAGCATCCTCTTTCCTCCAGTTTCCTGGAAGAGGAGTATCCATGGGTTTGCGGCCCTCCATGTGAAACTTACCCAGTATCTCCCTTGCATACTTGCCTCGAGACACAAAACGTTCACCATCTCGTTTCCATATTTCCAATCCAAGGAAATAATGAAGGAGGCCTATATCCTTCATCTCGAACTCCTTTGCAAGGTCCTCCTTGCATGAACGTATCATTCGCTCATCACCAGTCAATATTAAATCATCAACATAAGGAAAAATGATTAAAATCTTACCCTCCACCACAATTTGGTATAGGTTTGCATCCGCTTCACTTTTGGTGAAGCCTAGTCTGGTGAAATAGCTATCTATCAGAGTGTACCAAGCATGGGGTGCTTTCTTCAGTGATCTGGATTTTATGAGCAGAACGAAATGACTACATATTATTACCAAATTCTTAACACAGAATAACAGAGAAACAGTAAAATTGGTTTTCTATTCAATAAGGAAATAAGCTGAAACTGTAAAATGCAGCGGAAAACAAGCTTGCTGGAATGGTGGTAGCTAATCTCTAAGAAGAGATGTGACGGCTACGCTCATCCAAAAGAATATCATTACAATGAGGCTCTCAAGGCCTTTTTACAATAAACAAGGGTTTCAAAAACCCTAAAAATCCAAAAACCTAACCCTAGGAGATGAAGCGTCAAAAGTCATGTGGACCCCGTTTGGGTAAGTCAATACATCAACTTCCTGGGGTCGTAAATTTTGCATACGATCTCCATTTTAGGCGTATGATAGCCCATTGGAAAGATATATCCGAGGACTACAACAGTTGCAAAAAAATTCATGATGAAATATTGTAACCGCAACATACCCCAAAAAACATCGTTTAGGGCCTCAAAGCGGCTCCGGAAGTTCAGGACCCAAAAAACTGCTAAAAATAGTAAATTATCAAAATTGCTAGAAAGTTGTTTTGAGCTAGCTGGGAAAGGTGGGTGGCCACAGATATCCACCTGGATGAATCCTCCATCCTTAGGAAGAAATGGTATCCATTGCATTGAGTTCCCCCATCAGATGAGTAAATTTTTGCTAAATTTGGCCCTGGGTGAGCCACTTGCCTTGGTGCAGAAGCTGCCCTGCTTTGATGACTTGATAAAGATGGATCCTTTGTTGTCGAGTGCCCTTGATCCGTGTGTCCAAACTCTGATCACTGGATGCATGTTCTATGCAGTCAGGGTTGAGCTCTATTGGTGTCAGCTGTTCTTCTCGTTTGAGGTGTCCAATAATGGTGGGAAATAAGGCTGAAGGAGGTCCACGTTGAACACTGGGTGCAAGCCATAGAAAGGAGGAATTTTGAGTGAAAAATCATTATCCCCACAGCCTTGGTGATGGTGTATGGCCCATATCAAAGTGGGTGAAGCTTCTAATGGGTTTCTGTAAGGCATTCTTTCTGCAAGTGCAACCAAACTTTGTTTCCCACCTGAAACTTATGTGGAACCCGATGTTGATCATGGCATTTCTTGTACTTGTCATTATACTTCTGTAGGATATCCTGAACCTGTTGGTGGATGTGTTGGATCCTCTAAATGAATCGGGTGGCTTTGTCAGCCTTAGTTGGAGTAGGAAAGGAGTCGGTCGAGGTGACCTCAAGGGGAAGTGCAACATCTATGGGACCCAATGGTTGGAATCCCAACCCCACCTAAAAGGGGTTGTGGCCGATTGAGATATGCAGGGCTCAGTTGTAGCTATGATGGACATAGGGAAGACTCTCATCCCATGTGCAATGGTGCTTGGAATTATACATGCACAGGATATGCATGATCATTTGATTTATGACCTCATTTTGGCGATCTGTCTGGGGGTGGAAGGCTGTGGATTTGGTGAGCTTGGTGTCCAACAGTGACCAGAGACTCGACTAGAATGTTCTAAGAAATTAACTATCTTGATCTGAGACAATAGTTTGTGGGATTCCAAAATGTACCCAGACTCATTCAAAGAAGAGCTCGGTAGTGGCTTCTGTTGTGATGCTCTTCTTGCAAGCAACCAAAATCACCATCTTAGAAAAGTGGTCGACAACCAAAAAAACACAGTCATTTCCCCGCTTGGTGGATGGAAGGCCCGACATGTAGTCGATTGAGATGGATTCCCATGGTCTGTTAGGAGTAGGAAGAGGGGTGTACATGCCCTGTTTCTTAGTGGTTGGTTTGGCAATAGCGCAAGCAGTGAAAGACCTGATATACTTGTTGACCTCCTGTCGAAGTTTCATCCAGTAGAAATGTTTTTGTAGCATCACCACTGTCTTTTCGATGCCGAAGTGTCCTGCCGCCTAACTGTAGTGGACTTCCCAGATCAGCTTCACTCACTCACTTGAGGGAACACATATATGGCCCAGACGACACAACAACCCATCCTGGAGATGGAAATTATCAACAACTTCCTTTGCACCCAACATTTGGTAGGTCGTGGCGAAGTCCGGGTCTGTCTCATAGAGTTGGGGCCATCCAAAGGTATCATGGCCACATGAGTCTAGCACTGTGGTGAGTGCTGCAACTGGTGTTCTGCTGAGGCAATTAGTGAAACAGTTGGTGCTTCCTATTTTATACTTGATGTTGAGGTGGAATTGCTACAAGTATGTGGACCACTTTTGATGGCAGTCATTTTGCAATTTTCCTTGTGTCTACATGAACTGCAGTGGCTTATGATCAGTGTGGATGACTGTCTCCCTCCCAAGAATGTAATGTCTCCACTAGTGGAAGGCTTGCACAATGGAGTACATTTCTTTGTCATAAGTAGGGTACTTACGTATAGCATCTGATAGTGTCGCACTATGATAGGCCACGGGGTGGCCGTGCTGCATGAGAATGACACCCACAACATAGTCTGAAGCATCAGTCTCAATATCAAAGGGCTGTTGCAGGTCTGGTAGTGAAAGTACTGGGGCTGAGCACAAGCGCTGCTTCAAATCATCGAATGCTTATTTTTGGGGCTGGCCCCATGCAAATTTCACCTTACCACCACCCCTGGTTATTTGGCTGAGGGCCTATGCAATATGGGAGAATCCCAACACAAACCTGTGGTAGAAATTGGCAAGGCCCAAGAAGCTCCGAAGCTTTGTGAGTGTGCTTTGTGCTGGCCAGTCATGGATGACTTGGATCTTTGCTAGATCCACATGTACACCATGTTGATAAATGATATAGCCTAGGTAATGGACCCTGTCCATGCCGAAGGAGCATTTTTTGAAGTTGGCATATAGCTTGTGCTATCGCAGGGTGTGCAGAACCTGCTGAATATGCTGCAAGTGTTCATCCCAAGTCTTGTTGTAAATGAGAATGTCATCAAGATACACCACTACAAAAGTATTGGTGAATGGTCGCAAGATATCATCCATCATCCTCATGAAAGTGGTTGGAGCATTTGTCAGACCAAAGGGCATGACCAATCATTCAAAAAGGCCTTCCTTCGACTTGAAGGTGGTCTTCTATACATCTGTCTGTTCTATCAGGACCTGGTGGTAGCCACACTTCAGATCAATCTTATTGAAGTATTTGGCCCCCATGAGTTGATCAAGGTGGTTGTCAATTTGGGGAATCGGGTACTGGTTTCTGACTGTGATTTTATTCAGAGCCCGATAATCAATGCAAAGTCACCAGGTTCCATATTTCTTCTGTACCAGCATGATTGGGCTCCCGCAAGGTGATGAGCTAGGATGAATATGCCCCTTGTGGAGAAATTCTTGGATCTGTCACTTGATCTCCTCATTCTTTAACAGAGAGCGATGATAGACTGGCCCATTGGGCAGCGGTGCACTGGGGGTCAGATCGATGGGGTGCTTGACCTGGCAGTGCAGAGGTACCCTAGTAGGTGAGGATAATATATCCAAGTATTCTTCCATGACCTTATCTACTTGCTTCTGCTGTGTGGAGAGGTCGATCGCAAAGACCCTGGATGTGGCTGTGATTTTTCTCTTATTCTGAGAGCAGATCACAAAGAAGACAAACTTCCATGTCTGAGAGATGACCTTCCTGCATTGCTTAGCAGAGATCAAGGAAATAGCACTAGGTGGGCCAGCCTCGGGTATCCTGTACAATTTCCTGTTGAAAGTAATAATAACACTACGAGGCCTAGACTCATATACAACATGATGTTTCCATAAATAAGGTTGGAGCAACATCACACAATACCTCATCTTTGAAGGGCTTGATGTTGTACGACAATCGACACTATTGGCTGACGCAGAGATCGCTTCCTTGGCGGAGCCATCTAATGGTGTAGGGTTGTGGGTTTCACGTTGTCGACAGGGCTAGCCACTTGATGACCTCTGCTGAGATGAGGTTCTTCTGACTACCACAATCAATAATGAAGTGCAGTGGGGTGCCTTTTACCCACACCTCAGAATGGAAGAGGCGCTCTCCTTCTTCTGGCTCGTCTGGTTCACCATGCTGGAGCTTGGTGGTAGCAATGGTGGCACTGGGTTCCACGTTAATGATCCATCTTCCCCTTTCTGGTTCTGAATCAGAGTTAGAACCCACATCTGATCCAAAGGCTTTCACTTCAGCCACCAGTGTCTGCTTTGAGCGACAGTCAGTAGTGTTATGCTAAGGGCTCTTATGGAAGTCGCACCACTTCCTGGTATCTTTCTTTATCTTTCCGATGTCCTTATTTTCTTACATCTTGGATTGGTTGTCCTGATATTGTGCATATTTTCTCTGTCCTTTTTTATGTGGGTTGGGGCTGCCCTTTCCTGGCTTTTGTTGTGAGGGGTTCCCCGACCCAAATTGTCACGTGTTTTGTTTGAGCTTCTGCTCGATTTTGACGGCATATCGGTAGGCTGTGGCCAAGGATGAGATATCTAGAAATTCCATTTCGGTCTAGATGTATCTATGTAAAGAACCATGATACTTGAGCACCATATGTCTCTCCGAATATTTGATACCCAACTTGGTGCGCAAGGTATGGAAGATATTTGTGAAATTTGGCACTGCTTGGTCTCTTTCTTGACGCAGTGTGGTCCATTTGGTATACAAGTCGTCATAACTTCTGACAGGGTAGTATTGTTCCTTAATAGCATCTCTGAAGGATTCCCAGGTGGCCATGACTGTAAATAATGAAGGTTCCTCTATTTCCTTTTGCTCATAGAAAGTTTCCCACCAATCTTTGACATGGGGAACAACTTTGAGGAGCACAAAAGCAATCTTTTCTTTATTCAAAAAGTTATGGACAAAGAAATACCCTTCTAATAGATTCAACCACTTGTCTACAACATCTACATCTATATGACCTTCAAATATAGGAATACTCAAGTTTATTTGTACCTTGAAGGGGGCGATTCCTTCGCTCAAAGAAGATGCGTCGCCTGTTGGTAGTCGCCGAAGGATTTGCACGAAATTATCCATCATCTCGTTCCTCTGTTGCATGAGGGCTTCCTCAATCAACAATTTGAAAGGATCTCCTATCTAGTCATCTTTCTTTTCTCCTTCCATGAGAGGTCGCTTGGGTGTGCGAGATATTTTGTCCTCAAGAGAAACAAGCTCGAGGCTCGAGACCCAAATCTTTGTACTCCGATCTCGTTGGGGACATGCATTAAGACGAAAAGGAGCAGATCGCTCTGATACCACTGATATGGATTTTATGAGCAGAACAGAATGACTACAAATTATTACCAAATGCTTAACACAGAATAATAGAGATATAGTAAAACTAGTTTTCTATTCAATAAGGAAATAAGCTGAAACTGTAAAATGCAGTAGAAAACAAGCTTGCTGGAATGGTGGCAGCTTATCTCTGAGAAGAGATGTGACAGTTGCGCTCATCCACAAGAATATCATTACAATGAGGCTCTCAAGGCCTTTTTACAATAAACAAGGGTTTCAAAAACCCTAAACATCCAAAAGCCTAACCCTAGGAGATGAAGCGCCAAAAGGCATGTGGACCCCGTTTGGGCAAGTCAGTACATCAACTTCCTGGGGTCGTAACTTTTGCATACGATCTCCGTTTTAGGTGTATGATAGCCCATTGGAAATATCTATCCGAGGACTACAACATTTGCACAAAATTTCATGATGAAATTGTGCAATTGCAACATATCCCAAAAAAAATCGTTTAGGTCCTCAAAACGGCTCTGGAAGTTCAGGACCCGAAAAACGGCTAAAAATAGTAAATTATCAAAATTGCTAGAAATTTGTTTTGAGCTAGCCGGGAAAGGTGGGTGGCCACCAATATCCACTTGGATCATTCATCCCATACAATTCTCTTTTGAGTCGGCACACATGCGACTCATTTTTGAATATCTCAAATCCTTCAGGCTGCTCTATGTACACCTCTTCCTCAATGATCCAATTAAGAAACACGGTTTTTACATCCATCTGATGAATGCACCAGCCCATCTACACTGAGAGTGCAAAGATATGGAAGAGTACCTTGTGACAGGTGCAAAGGTTTCATCATAATCTATCCCCTCTATCAGTGAGAAGCCTCGAGCCACAAATCTGGCCTTGTATTTCTCCACACTCCCATCAATAGCTTGCTTTACCTTGTAGATCCATCTCGAACCTACCACTGATTTGTCGACCGGTATTGGGACAATTTCCCATGCACTATTTTTGAAAATGGAGTCATACTCCTCCACCATTGCATCAACCCAAGTGGGATCCTACACTGCTTCCTGAAAGGAAGATGGTTCATTCACAATACATTTTCTCATGAGATCCATGTATCCAATAAATCGATCAGGAGACTGTCTCTGTCTGTGCTGTGAAGTAGGGGCTCCTACATTCTGTGCAACATCTAGTCTCAATCTATTAGCTTCTGTGGTGCTATTTCTACCATTTCTAATGGATGGATCTGCATGAGTGACTTCCTCCACTCCATGAAACTCCTCATGTGGCTGATCCACATCTTGAGACTCATCTTTGGGAATCAATAGTTCCTCCTCTGCATACAAGTATAACTCCCTCTCAAGCGACAACCGCATGGATTTTCCCTCATTGAATTTTATATCCCATCGCATAACAGTCATCTTACTATTAGGAAAATACACACGATAATTATGGGGTGTCTCTGTGTACCCCACAAATATCCCAAATTCAGCAGTCGACTCCAGCTTCTTCCTAGCATTCTTGGTCACATGCACATAAACAAATGAGACAAAAATCTTAAAATGAGAAACATCAGGTTTCTTACCAGTGAAAGCTTCTTCATGTGTACTCATGCCAATTACTCCATGAGGACAATGATTTTTCACATAAACCACAATGTTTCATGCTTCCACCCACAAATGCATTGGTAGGCCCTGATCATGCAACATCGCTCGTGATGCACCCACGATCATTCTATTCTTCCTCTTTGTGACTCCATTTTGATGTGGGTTATGAGGCGCTATGAGTTCTCTTCGAATTCCTTCCTTGATGCAGAAGTCTTTGAATTCATTAGAGATATATTCTCCACCATTATCGCTCCTTAGAGCTTTCACTTGCTTCCATGACTCTTTCTCCACCAATGCTTTAAACTCACAAAACTTTGAGAATGTTTTCTCCTTCTTCTGCATGAAGAAGATCCAACATTTACGAGAAAATGCATCCAAAAAAATAACATAATACTTATGTTTTGTTGTTGAAGAAACCGAGAATGGTCCACACACGTTTGTGTGAATTCTCTCCAGGATCACCGAAGCATGGTTCTCCTTTTCATGAAAGGTGGACTTTACATACTTCCCCATGGTGAAACCCTTGCACTGATCTAACTGAGCAAGTGTTCCCATTGGAAGTCCAGTAGATATTTGTTGTATGATTTACAAGGCTCCATGATGAAGATGGCCCAATCGCCTATGCCATAATTCTCCCTCATCCTGACTCACCACCTTTTCTGCCTTGCCCATCATGGTAGTGTAACCATATACCTCCATATTGTAGAGATTCTTAACTTGAATCCCTATCTTCTTGACTTGAACCATTGTTCTATGTCGCAGGAAATATTTTCCATCGCCAAAAATAACATCATAGCCTTTGTCCTCCAACATTACAACTGAGACCAAGTTTTTCTTCAGACCTGGAACATGCATAACATCTTTTAATTGAAATGGTTTACCTAACTCCCTATGAAAGGTAATGGTGCCAATTCCAGTCGTACTGTATCGTCCATCGTCGCCCATCTCTATATGCATTTTTAGATCACTCTCCTCCAAGTCATTGAAAAGCTCCTTATCTCCCATCACGTGGAACGAAGCACCACTATCCAAATACCACATTGATCCCAATGCACTTGAGTCCATGCATGCAATCAAGGAGAATTCAAGTTCAAATTGTGAGCCAAGGGCATCACCAGCTACATCTCCAAAAACCTTCTTGTTCTTCTTCTTCTGAAGAAAGTTAGTAGTGAGATGCCCATGTTTGTGACAGTGAAAACACTTCACTTTGGATAAATCTAGCTTCTTGCCTTTAGACTCAAATTTTGAATGGAATTTCTTCCCCTTCCCTTTCATTAACTTTGAAGCCAAATCAAAATCCTCTTTATCATCATGATTTGATGAAGAGCCATCTCTAGTGTTTTTCCTGAACTCCTCTTGCACCAAATCCGACCATAGTCGTTTCCAATCTGGCAATTTTTCCCTTCCATTGACAGAGTCTTGATAACTGTGCCAGTTTTTCTGAAGTCCCGGGAGAGCCAAGCTCACCAAATCATCATCAGCAACTGTTATTCCCACACTCCCTAGCTCATCCCAACATTGGACAAAATTTGTGAGATATTTTGAAATGGAGTCACCCTTCTCCATATTGATCTTCCTGAGTTTATGTTTGAGCGCCAATTTCCTATGGTCACTGTTGTTTTGGAATAGATCCATCAAAGCCTTCCATAATGCATATGGTGTGGATTTTCCATGGAGTTTTGAGACAATGTGGTCTCATACTCCCTCCAACAGGATCATCCTCACCTTTGCCACTTTCTTTTTCCATGCATCAATATTTGTAGCATCTGCAACACCTAGATTAGGAACATCTTTGTCAATGAATTCCTTCAAGCCATTGTCTTTGAGTATTGCCTCCATCCTTTCCTTCCAAGAAATGTAGTTCGATCTGCCCTCAAGTGCATACTCTAACCTCAAGCCATTGAAATCCATTTCGATCTTGAATCAGTTGTAGCACCGAGAAAGTATTTCTGCAAATTCGAATTCTATCCAATCACAAACTCTGCAATTTCCTGTGCTATGATACCATGTAGAAATTTTAATACAAATTATGTATTTCCTAGATTCTCCTGATCTAACAATTATATGCCACTATTAAATATAGAATTGCTTCTACTAATATTCTTGCAGAATTTAAAACACGTTCGCCAATTGCAATATCAAGAAGAAAGATCAATCACACATAACACAGATGTTTTACTGGGAAAGCATAAAGCTAAAAACCTCACTATCATATATTATGTATATATCATGGATCACAAAACAATATCATACAAAACTCTAATCCAAGATATTTCAGTGCAATATACAATCGTCTCACACTGTCATACAAAAATTGACAAATTCATGTGCCAATTTACTGCTTCCAGACAACCTTCCTCCTCTGCACAATCCCTGCTAATGAAAATCCCTACAATGAATGAATCTATCTTTCCTAGGCTACACAATTCTTATGGGCACATCCACTGTGTGTGTGGTTGCATGAGTGCACTCACTAATGTCACAATTGATAGTCAAACTATCCCTTTCACCTGTTATCTCAACTGGGTCTCCACTGGATCTAACATGCATGTAGTTAATAGTGGTAAATCTTCAGTTGCATGTGAGATCACTGATTATGAATTAATTAATAATTAATTCATTGATCTGTCACTAGTGTAAATTCAGTTACAACTAGTACCACTGATCTTAACTCACTTAATTGAGTTAAACTACTTTACAACTCATATAACTACACATATAACTATGTTACAACTTTGAATCACTCAGTTAAAACTAATTCGACTTGCATGTCCCACCAATCAACCTTTGAACTCAAATTTCCTATAGCTAACTGATTTTCCACTTCGGTTAACTATTTCCAATTGCTCATTGAGAATAGACTAATATTTATTGTCCAACTATTTTTAAGGGATAATAATAGTCAACATACATCTATAAGTAGAATTTGCTCACCATCTGTTATCACTGAAATTTCGTCCGCACAGGGCGACAAGAACTCCGCATCATCAACACAGAAAAACAGTCATTCATGGCACAAGGATTAACTCCACAGCACAACAAAAGGGCCAAAACTATACAAAATTGGCTAAAAAATTCAAAAGCGCATCGCGCCCATGGAAAACGCGCGCATGCGTGCCATATCTTCGTACATCGGGCGCATATGCGCGGCTGTGGGGTGCAAAACCTGCGCGCCTGCCAAACGGCGC
>CBVK0100413770.1:0-19298 GCA_900067695.1 Picea abies
TAAGAGAGAATAGGTTAGTTGCTAGGATAAGAATGATCCCAATAAATCTGGAATGCCATCTTCTGAACAACCATTCGAATACCAACTCATCCTTCTAGAAGATTCCCCTCTAGAAGGCTCGAGAATCTTATCTTTTCCCTTGTAAAAAGATGTTCGCACCCTGTCAATGATTACAGTGCAAGAAGTTCGCACCCTAGTTGAATGCAGCATGCGGGAATGTAGCATTCTCACAGGAGAGTATATATGCAGCCTGCGAACTATCTTCAAAACATGATTTTTGGAAATAGATAAGAGCAACCCTTTTCAGGAAGGAGTTCTTTAATGAGGAGTTTGATTTGTTATCATCATAAAATCACCATGACATCATCCCGATGACTAAAAATGTGGATAACACAATGTACAATGCTAGGCTCACCAAACTTTCAACATACATGCTCTCATGCCTAATATCACACAGGCACTCTGGCCAAAACATGCATACATGGGCAATCCAACCCAAAACCCATCTTGACTCACTAGCCTATATAAAGATATGTACATATACACATTTACAAATCGGGTAATATATTTCCCTTCCCACCCTTTTTTTTTGAAAACTGAGAGATATTATATTGATAAAAAATGTGTGATCAAAGCACGCTGTGAAGTACAAAATAAACATCAATTTTCTTCTTCATATCCATCATCCATAACAGTCCCTCTACTAGCCTATATTTTCTTATGTCTACTTGGCCTTTACAAAAATTCAGTACAATCCAAAATTTTTGTGTATGGCTACGATAAAAGACACCTAAAATACATATAATTTTGTAATACATTAATTACTCAGTTGGTTGGTTTGACTAGGTTCTTCATCTTTCATTTCCTCTTCTTGCGTTAGTTGGTTCAAGTCAAATATGGATTGTGCTATTGCTGGGGATGAACAATTGTTGGAGCAAGAATCCACTAGGGCTTGGAGAGGTGGCACTCTTTGGATTTGCAATTGTTCCACCTGGCTTCTAATGGTGTATGATTCATCATGTTGTTGGCGCATGGATTCACACTATTGGATAAGCATGTCAAGAATTTGATTGACTCTATCTGAAGTTGATGCACTTCTTGTTCCAGAACATCCAAAGTGGAGACTAGATATTGAATGGTGGACCTACGTCGAGACTTTTCTACAGAGTCAACTTTCATGTTCAGCTAGCTATGATGATATGTCTCACCTCCTTGAATTATCAGAGAGATAAAAGGTCTCAAAATCCTGAATGCTGAGTGAATTTGAGACTTCAGACCCACCTCTTGCCATACAACACTAGTCCCAATTATTTGATGTTCATTAACTCTGTTGAACCCATGAAAACAATTCCTCCAATTGTCATCTACGAATGGAGTTGAAAGGACTCTGTCGCCTACCCAGGAAGTTACATTCCAGGGAGCCCATGAAATATGTAACCACCTCCCCTCTGATATAATTTTTTCTTTATCTCTGAAATTTCCCAAGAAGAGAGTTCTCAATACATCCTTGTGCCATAAGATTTCGTCGTCGCATGCATAAAATCCTGTTACCAACTAGATGTTGTAGAGAAATGGTACTACCATATCCATGAATCAAATGTCTTCCCAAAAAAGTATTACTGTGCCCACATGCGAACCAGGACCCCAACTCACTTGCATGATTGTTGTAGAGAAATGGTACTACCTCTATCTCTGAATCCACTACATCTGAATGCCCTTCCATATTAATTGGAGTGTACCATGACCTGTATAACTGACCTTGCATGATCAGGGAATGAAAAGAGGTGATACAAGGAGAAAAATAAGTTTGGATTTGAATATCAAAGGGAATTCACCCTTCTGTGACGTCACGAGAACTGTGACTTGACACCAATGGGACATGCAAAGTTTGATTTGCGTGAATCATTTATTATGGGATTTGATGTTGGGACAAACTCCCATTGACAATTGTGACCCCTTTTGGGATTGATACTGCTATGTAGGCTTGTGAATGAGCCAAGCAATTATTCTCCCTTTTAACATGATAAAACGAAACCTTGGGAATACTTGCAATTTCAAGTTTGATTTTTTTAATAATATTTCTAGGGTTAATATTAGGAGGAGCCCCTTTAATCAAGCTCTAAATGGTATTATTTGAGTCTCCCACTTTTTATTAATTGGGTTGGTTGTCATTGATGTCAACCCTTGAAGCAAGTATGATAGAAAATTTCAATAGCCCCAATAGTATGGTTAACGGACTTAAGTGTGTTTGATGTATAATGGTATGAAGATTAGTATATTTGTAGGAAATACTATTCTAGATGGATAGTACATGTCATTCCATTTCCGGTGATATGTGGAATTTCACATAACTCCTCACGGTTAGAGATTTATGGCCTTGTGAAGTTTGAGAACCCTCATAAGTTCTCTAGAAGCCCCTAAAAGGTAAAAAAAGTTCAATTATTCTAGAAGATACTAGAAGAATTTGACTATTCAAGTGGATGAAACTAGGATTTAATCATGGGTTTAGTGGTTGCATTAAGAAAATAATTAAAAATTAATTAGTTGCAACTAAAAGTGGAGAACTTACTATTTGTAGATAAAATGGTTGTAAGTGGACAAGTGGTTAGAAGTGGGTTAGCCCTAAAAAAAGGAAGTTGGGTTAAGTTGGTTAGTAGGTAACCCCTTGAGGAAGCTACTTGGAGAGTATAAATAGGAGAACAAGGGACTCCTATTTGCACCTATTTTGAATATAATTGAATATCCATTTGTGAAAGGTTATTTGGCAGGTATTATTGATAGATCAAATTTGTGGCAAAAAAATTGTGGCAGCAGAATCGCGGAAAAAAAATCGCAGCAGCAAAATCATGGCAGAAAAACCGCAACAACATAATCGTGGTAGTAGAATAACGACAACAAAATCATGGCAACAGAATCACAACTACAGAAACAAATCCATAATAGATCCACAACTACAAGAAGAAAAAGGTTGTTGGTATATTTGGTATATGTTGGTACAGGTTATTGGTACAGGTTGAGTACAGGCTATTGGTACAAGTTGCTTACAAATTCTTGGTACAGGTTGGTTACAGGTTGTTGGCACAGATTGGTACATGTTTACAATTGTATATCTCACATTGACAGTGTGACAGTTGTTTAATCATTTACTTGACACTTATATTTCAGGGTGGTTGGACGAGGCAAGGATAGGTGGTTGTAGCCACCTTTTGATTGTAGCCAGAGAACATAGGGGGTTGTAACCTCCTTCTAGTTGTAGCCAGAGAATTGTGGAGTTGGAGATTCCCTCAGGTTGTATCCTAAAAATATAGGGGTCAGAGCCTCCTTCTAGTTGTAGTTGGAGAAAAAAGGAAGTTGGTGCTTCCAATGAATGCAATTCTTAAATAGATATAAGAAAAAAACATTTTGTGGTTTTCTCCCACATTGGGTTTCCATGTAAAAATAATAGTGTACCATGTATGTGTATGATTGTTCATTGTTCATGGTTTATTTACTCTGCACTTATTGAATGATAACGGTATATTGATAATAAAGATAAACAACACTTATATATTGTGGTTAAAAAGGATTAAAAAACTCTATTACTGATTCACCCCCCCTCTCAGTAATCCAACAATTGGTATCTGAGTAGGTTCCTTGAGAAATTAGTTTAACCATTGAAAGGTATATCATGGAGAGAAACAATATGAATAAAAATGGAATACCACAGTTTGATGCACAAAACTGTGCATTCTGGAGCAGATGGATGAAAACATATGTACAAGAACAAGGCTTTGAGGTTTGGCAATTAGTTGTATATGGGTATAAAGAGCCAACCGTTCCTCCAACAAATGAAAACGGGAGGAAACAAGGTCTAAATGATTCAAAATCCAAAAATACACTCTTGAATGATCTGAGTGATTCAATATATGTCAAAGTTATGCATTGCGGCTCCACAAAGAACATTTGTGACAAACATCAGAATGTTTATGAAGGAGATGAAAAAGTCAAGGTGACAAAGCTTCACATTTACATAGGTCAATTTGAATAACTGAAGATGAGAATAATTCAGCTTACTTCTTACGAGTTGATGAAACAATGAATGCAATTAGAGGATTGAGAGAAGAAGTTGATGAATCTCTAATTGTTCAAAATGTACTATGATCTCTTGCAATGATATTTGATCCTAAGATATCATCACTAGAAGAAAGAACATATCTGGATTCGATAAGCACAAATGAGCTACATGGAATATTCACAGCCTATGAAATGAGAACTGAACAAGAGAATCTAGTTACAAAATAAGCAACATTCAAAGAATCCAATAATTCAAAGCAAAAGGGAAAGAAAAAGGAAAATTCAGAGAGAAACAACAATGACATATTAGAAGATGATGAAGAAGTAGCCAACTTCGTTAGAAGACTAAAAAAGGGAACAGACAACAAATACAAAGGTAAGCTCCATTGATTTGTTTTAATTGTAATGGTATTGTTCATTTTACTAACAAATGTCCTCTTAAGAAAAATAAAAGAAATGAAGAAGATGATTCAAATAGAGAACAAATGTACAAAGGCAAGAAAACCAAAAAGAAAGTCTTCAAGAAAAGATTTTTCACAAAAGAAGATAACACCTCATCAAACGAAGATGAAGAGAGTGGAAGTGAGACAGGAAGGGTTCTATTCATGGCAGTAGAAGACTCCGATGAAGAAGGCACAAAATAAGAATATGAAGAGGCAAAAGTTGACTACAAAGAAGAATTGATGAGTGCAATAGAAGTTATAAAAGGGGAAAAGAAGAAAAACAAGTCACTACAGAAAGAACTAAAAAGAAAAGAGGAATATCAAAGTTGCAACTCTAAAGAACTAGAACAAATGATAACTAAATTAAAAATTCAAGTTGAAGAAGACAAAATAATTGAAGAAGCACTCAAAGAACAATTAGAATAAAGAGAGAGGATCATTGAAAATTTGGAAGCAAAGATTGTCACATTGAGAAAATATCTTGAAATGAAAGACATGCAGAATAGCTCTAAAGTTTTGGATAACATTATTAACAGTTAGAGACAAAATCATGACAAGTCCGAACTTGGATACAATCAGACAAAAAAGGGATTAAGATCCAAAACAACGGATCAAGAAACACATCCAAAAAGTTATACAGAGATAGTCAGAGGCGACACAAATTTTTACAAGGAAGATCACAAGGACACTCCACCCAAAAGATTCAGATTTCAGAATCAGTGAGAGTCAGAGACAAGTGGGTCTCAATAAGAAAAAGGATTCAAAAGAGTAACTCCTTTTAGAATATCTTCAACTCCCAGGTATCAAACTATCTTCTTTGGTTTATGTTATTCATGTAATAATTTTGGACATAAAGTTGTAAATTGTAGAGAAAATAGCAGAAACAAAAACAACTATGAAACTCATGCACAAAATGGTTATCCAAGAAGTCCTAGTGAAACACAGAGAAGAATCTACAACAAATTTGATTCCTTGAGCACTAAAGTGGAATGCTACAAGTGCAACAACTTTTATCACATAGCCAGAGATTGTAGAATGCTAGTCCCTCCTAGACAATCACAACAAAATAAAAATGATCGCAAATATGAAACTCAACAGAGAATATGGATAAGAAAGCATAATCATTATAACAATGAAGAATGTACACTCACTCTATGAGATAAACACAAGAAACATGGTTGGTATGTTGACAATGGCTACACAAAGCGCATGACGGGTGATGAGGACAAGTTTCTATCATTGAGAAAGGAAAGAGATGGATCGGTCTCCTTTGGAAACGACGACTCAACTAGAATCATTAGAAGAGGCACAGTCAAAATTGGAAACAAGGATACCAAGGAAACAAATATTATACTAGTGGAAGATACGAAACATAATATTCTAAGTGTAAGTCAAGTGTTTGATCAAGGTCACAAACTTATGTTTGATTCATAGAAGTGCGAGATAAGAAAAGCAAGTTCAGGCAGATTGGTTGCAACAACTATAATAACTTCAATCAACATATATGTATTAAGTGAAATTGAAAATAAAAAAAAAATTCTAGGAAAGGAAGATCAAGTTTGGCTATGTCACAGAAGAATGGGTCACATAAAATTTGATAACCTTGTCAAATTCAACAAAAAGGAAGCAGTTAGAGAATTTCCCTAGATCACGAAGCCAACCAACACATTATGCAAGCATTGTCAACAAGGAAAGAAAACAAAGACCAAGTTCAAATCAAAGGAATAATCCACAACAAGACCACTGAAAATTGTGCATATTGATCTAGTTGGACCAACTAGAACAAAGGGTTTAAAAGGTGAGAAATATTTTATGTTATTGGTTGATGATTATACAAGGATGACTGCAGTTTTTTTTCTTAGGAAGAAGTTAGAAGCATTTGAGAACTTCAATATATAAAAGGAAATGGTTGAAAATGAAATGGATTTAAAAATCAAATGTTTGAGATCTGATAATGGAGGAGAGTTCACTTCAAAGGAATTTATGGATTTGTGCAACAAGCATGAAATAAAAAGACAATTCTATGTTGCTAGGACACCTCAACATAATGGAGTTGTCGAAAGGAATAACATGACAATACATGAAATGGATCGAACAATGCTAATGGATTCCAAGTTGACAGATGTCTTTTGGGCACATGCACTGCATACAACCGTTCACATTCAAAACAGAGTAATGCTCAAAAACAACAATGATAAAAATCCATATGAGCTATGGAAAGGAAGACTAGAAAATGTGAATCACGTCAAATTTTTTGGAAGCAAATGCTACATCAAAAGAGAATATGGGAGAATGAGAAAGTTTGACTTTTGTGTGGACAACAATATACTTGTTCGGTACTCGAGTACAAGGAAATAATACACATTTTTCAATCTAAGGCTCAACGAACTTGTGGAAAGAATCAATGTGACAGTTGATGAGACAGGTGTAAATGAGTCAGTGGAACAAGTTCATGAAGAAGAAGCAAAGGATGAAGAAGTAGTAGAAGGGGAATATGAAGAAGATCAATTAGAAGTAGAAGAGAAAGAACAACAAGATCTTTAAGTACCTCCAAAGACACCAATAAAAATAATATAAAAGAATCATCCATCAAAGAATATTATTAGGAACAAAGATGCAAGATTTGAGACTAGAAGAAGAATTCATTCACCAAAACAACTGCACCTAACACTATTATGCTCAATTGAGCCAAGCAATTTTGAAGAAGATAGCAAGGATGAATTCTTGATAAAATCCATGGATGAAGAGTTAGATCAGATAAAGAAGAATGACACTTGGGAATTGGTTCCAAGACCAAGGTACAAGAATTTGACCGACACAAAGTGGGTCTTCATAAATAAATTGAATGAAGATGGACATGTTACCAGGAACAAAGCTAGATGGGTATGTAAATGATACACATGGGTTGAAGGTATTGAATTTGAAGAGACGTTTGCTCCAGTTGCCAGAATGGAAGAAATCAGATTGATCCTAGCTTATGCATGCTCCAAGAATATCAAAGTATATCAGATGGACATGAAATCAACCATTCTAAATGGGGAACTAGAAGAAGAAGTCTACATTGAGAAGACGGAGGGATTTTAGTTGTCAGAGAATGAAGATTATGTTTGCAGGTTGAAAAAGGCCTTGTATGGTCTCAAACATGCCCCTAGAGCATGGTATTCTAGACTGGACAAATATCTACATCAACAAGGGTTCAAGAAAGGAAATGCAGACAACAACCATCAAGGTAAATCAAGATAATATTTTATTAATTGAAGTTTATGTTGATGATATTATTTTTGGAAGTGATGATGACAAGATGAGCCAGAAATTTGAAAAGGATATGCATAATGAATTTGAAATGTCATTACTTGGAGAACTATCCTTCTTTTTGAGTCTTCATATATGTCAAGCAACCAAGGCATTTTTATTTCTCAAACCAAGTATATGAGAGAAATGAAAAATAGGTTCGCAATGGAAGATTACAAACTAGACAATGCTCCTATGCAAACTAGTTGCAAGTTAAGTAAAGATGATGATTCAAAGGCTATAGATCAGAGGTAGTACAGGTCAACGATCTTAAACTTATGTTATGTGACAACATCCAGACCAAGTGTAACACAGGAAGTTGGATAAGTGGCATGATTTCAAGCAGCACCAAAGGAATCACATGTTCCAGTAGTAAAGAAGATTTTCAGATATCTCAAGGGTACAAAAGAATTTGGATTATGATATCCAAAAGGAAAATATCTATCACTTGTTGCCTACACAGATGCATATTGGGGAGGTTTCATTGATGACCGAATAAGTACCAATGGAGCAACGTTCTACTTGGGTGGGTGTTTCGTATCTTGGTTGAGCAAGAAACATACATCTGTATCATTATCTACAAGCGAAGTCGGGTATATTGCAACAAAAACATGTTGTAAATGGGTTCTATGGATGAAACAAACCTTGACAGATATACATGTTGAGTATGATGAGCCTATTTCGTTCTATTGTGACAATACAAGCGCCTTCAATATCTCCAAGAATCCAATGATGCATTCCAAGATGAAGCACATTCCAATGAAGTGTCACTTTCTACGGGAATAGGTTGCAGAGAAAAACATTCGAGTTGGGTATGTTGGGACCAAAGAACAAATTATATATGTCTTTACCAAACCACTTCCAAGGGAAGCCTTTGAGTATCTTCGTGAGAAACTTGGCATAGTTTCTACTCCGAAATGAATTTTGAATGATATTCTTATATGTCTTATATTTACACAAGGAAACACCATAAAAATGTCAGTACAAAAAGAGTTAAGTTAGGGGGAGAAGCCCCAAGGATAGTTCAATTAGGGGGTGTAGCCCTGATGAGAAGTTACCTTTTCCATTGATGTTAAAGGGAGAGAGATTCATCATATGCTTGGATAGAGAGTTAGATGCTTATAGAGAGAGAACATGTGCATGTTTCTAGGGGGAGCAGTGGTCACATGGGGAGAATGAGTGATATGAATTCAGTGTTACATTAGAGTGTTGCCATCAATGCCAAAAGGGGAGATTGTTGATTAATTGGGTTGGTTTTCATTGATGTCAACCCTTGAAGAAAGTCTGATAGAAAATTCCAGTAGCCCCAATAGTATGGTTAAAGAAATTAATTTTGTTTGATGTATAATGGTATGGAGAATAGTATATTTGTAGGCAAGACTATTCTAGATGGATAGTACATGTGATGCAGGAGCATAGGCTCATGAAAATGAAGTCACCCATGACTTCATCAAAGTTGAGTAAATCAGACAAGACATAGAGTCTCACAAAAATGTAATTTCTTTATTTTCATTAAAGAGTTGAAAAATGGATAAGGATTCTAGATCCTTTCCACTTGTAAAAGATAAGATAGGGTTTGTTAAGGAATAGTGAGTCACTGATGACTCGTAGGGGTCAGTTGAGTTTATTAAGGACTCTGTTCCTTAATCATAGGATCTGAAAACAGAAACCCACTGTAATATAAATACAAGTTCTGAGTATTGTGTTAGGCAGCTAGGTTCTCTTAGAAGTTTAGCTCACAGAGTTCTAGGAGATCGAAGAGGAGGAAGCTTGAATGTAGATTAAGAAGGGAAAGCTCGGAATTCAATTCCAGGAGCATGCGTAGAGATACATCTCTGTTTTGTAAATGATCCATTGGGAAAGTCCAAGTTTGTAAAGAAGGTTTTATTGTTCTATTGAATTCAATTTCAGTATTGCAATCATTGATATAATAAGTGATATTATTACTCTGTGTAGATTGTGATATTTTTGTTATCATTGATTGAGTGCGATTGATTCATTGATCAATCCGGAGGTACGAGTTAAGTCGATTTGCAAAGATTTATAAGTTCCAGAAAACGTTACATTGGAGGAAAATCCAATTCATATGTGTATTCTGTACATATTATGGCTAAGCGGAGATAATATATATATATGAATCGTCCAGAGAGTATTGATTCTATGGAGTATTGAAATGCATTGTGAAATTATCATCATCGTTACAGAAAGGAAGCCAAATACGCATGCACAACCCATAAGCATTGCATATATGTGTAACATTCATCTCGACGATGGCGAATAGAGCACAGATCGATAAATGGAGTATGGGTGGTTCCGATTTCATAAGAGATTGATGGCCAGGATGAAAATGGAGTTTGCAAAGTCCAGGAAATGGACAATGAGATCTAAACGGAGTCCAGTAACAAGAACCTATGGCCCAGATTGCAACGAAAAACAGAGGGTTCAATAGCAAATGCGTTTGGTGAATTCCGGTGAAGCCAAGTGTCCGTTGGTGTATGGAAACGGAGAATGGAGGGTTCAAACTCCAAAGCATTTGGTGAATTCCGTTGAGGCCACGTGTCTATCATTGTGTGGGAGCGGAGAGTAAAGGTAAGTACAAAAAGTTTGTAAATTGTGTTTTTCGCTGGGTTATGGTTATATCGCATAGTCCCGAGGTTCTTGGTATGAAGTGTAAAATGATTTCCGTTGGGGACTAATGAAAACAAAAGGTGCTAAATTTGCCGAATTCGGCAATAGTCCTGCTAAAAGAATAGAATTGCCAACCTAGTGACAGATAGCTAAATTTAGCCCTGTCAAAGAATGATGAAGACCATATACAAGAAAGATTCTAGTACAGTAAATGGCGGAATCGAAGATCTTCTTCGACAGAGCAGGTGGTGCCTGCATTAACATGTCATGCTATTTCCGGTGATATGTGGAATGTCACATAACTCCTCATGGTTAGAGAGTTATGGCCTTATGAAGTTTGAGAACCCTCATAAGTTATCTTGAAGCCACCTTCTGGTTGTGGCCAAAGAACATAGGGAGTTTTAGCCGGAGAACATAGGGGGTTGTAGCCTCCTTCTGGTTGTAGCCAAAGAATTGGGGAGTTGGAGCTTCCATCAGGTTGTAGCCTAAAAATATAGGGGCTTAGAGCCTCCCTCCAGTTGCACCTAGAGAACGAAGGAAGTTGGTGCTTCCAATGAATGTAATTCTTAAAGACATATAAAAAAAAGCATTCCATGGTTTTCTCCCTCATTGGGTTTTGACGTAAAAATATTGGTGTACTGTGTATGTGTATGAATGTTTATTGTTCATGGTTTATTTACTCTGCACTTGTTGAATGATAATGGTATATTGATCATAAAGATAAACAACACTTATATACTGTGGTTAAAAAGGATTAAAAATATCTATTATTGATTCACCATCCCTCTCAGTAATCTAACACCCCACTTCCGTTTCCCTTATTTATGCACTATCCTTAATGCATTATATACAAATGTACATTCAAAATTATTCAAAAAACTTCAAAAAGACATGGGTTCTCCTCCCGCATGTCGTCCTCATACTCACATATAGCATATTCTGGACCGTAGTAGGTCAATTGGACCTTTATCGATCCTATGGCTCTACTCTGAAGCATCTTGACCTTCCCGTTCAATATGCACACTAGATGGAACCAGAAGTATCCCTCGTGCTCCACTTGGATCATAGTCCAATAAATTACATGGTTATAAATATGCACACACTTCTTAAGAAAAAACACATGAAACACATTATGTATGAATGTGGATGTAGCATGCTCCCAATTTCTAACATCTTCCCAATTTCAATGAATTTTTCTTGGCCTTCACTTTCAAAAATACATGGTCACCCACTTGAAATGATTTGTGTGTTCTTATTTTGTTTGCATAAATTTTCTACCTATCTTGTGTAGCCTTCAAATTCTACTTAATCTTTACCATTTGTTCTTCCGTTTCCTTGATAAACTCAATCCTAACAACTACTCTATCTACTGTGTTGTCTCAACTCACTACCATGTTGCACTTTTTTTCATAAAGTGATTCAAATGGGATCATCTTTAAAGATGATTGATACCCATTATTATAGGCAAAGTCAACCAAATGGAGGTAGTCTTCCCACCTAGAAGGCTTGTCCATTACATACATCCTTAGCATATCCTCAATCACTTGATTGATCCTCTATGTTTTCCCATCTAACTCTGGGTGATATGATGTACTAAAATTCAAATTTGTCTTGAATCCTTTAGATAACTCTTTCCAAAATTTTGATTTAAATTGGGGATCTCTGTCAAATACAATTGCCTTAGGCACACCATGTAGTCTAGTAATTCTTTCATGTAAATTTTTGCAATGTTGGTTTCCTTATGTGTTAGCTTCACTAGAATAAAATGGGAATCCTTTGTTAATTTATCCACCACTACCATGATGGAATCATGTTGCCTGACAATCTTGGGTAGTTTAGTAATAAAATCAATAGTGGCAACTTCCCATTTCTACTCTAGAATGGGAAATGGATGTAGCAAACTAGCTAGATGCTTGTGCTCGGCCTTTTCCTTCTAACACTCCATGCACCTGGTTATGTAATCAACCACATATTTCTTCATGCTTGACCGAAAATGTGGGCCTCTTACAATTGCAATTGTTTTATGATATCCTTGGTGCCCATCATAAGGCACATTGTGCATTTCTCTCAGCACTATACTCTTCAGGTATTGAGATTTATAGACATATACCTTTCCCCTGTACATAAGGAATCCATCCTCTCTCAACTCATAATCTTTAAAATTTTACTGAGAATTACCTTGTTGTAATGTTTATTTTTCTTACAAATAATGTTGATTTCAATTTGCAGCTTCCAAAAATCTATCTTTTAAATCTTAAATATACATGCTTATGGATCTAGCATGCATCTCATGCACCCTTATGATAGGTGCATCAAACATTTTGTTCTCTTTACCTTTAATATGATTTATATTAAAGTCATATTCGTTGAGAAATTATAACCATCTAATTTGCCTGACATTTAAAATTGGTTTTCCAAACAAATATTTTATACCAATATGGTTTTTCCTCAACTCAAATTTTTTTCCATGAGATAATGCCTCCACATTTTCAATGCATGAATGATAGCTTCCAACTCTAAGTCATGTGTCACATAGTTCCTTTCATTTTCTTTGAGCTTCCTAGACTCATAGAAAATAACATGTCCATTTTGGGTAAGGGCTCCACCAAGTCCTTCATTGCATGCATTTGTGCACACTACAAAGTCTCATTTGGATAAACAATATTTGGTATGGGTGCACGTGTTAACAAATCCTTTCAAATGGTGAAAGCTTTCTTCACATTAAGAAGTCCATTCAAATTTCACACCTTTCTTTTGCAAATAGGTGATTGGATGTGCAATCTTTGAAAAACCTTTAATAAATCTCCTGTAATAACCTCCAAGTCCCATGAATGATCTCACCTCTGTAGCATTCCTTGGTGTTGACCATTCTATGATTTCCTTAATCTTTTCTAGGACCACTGCTATGCCCTCCTCTAAGATAATGTGACCCAAATAGTGGATCTGCTTCTGATAAAATGAGCACTTGTTCAAATTTGCATATAATTAATGCTCCCTTAGAAGCTATAGCACCATCCTCAAGTGTTGTTTATACACTTCTTCAGAATTAAATAGATAAGTGTGTCATCCAAGAAGACAATGACAAACTTATCGAAGTAATTTATGAAAATACCATTCATCAAACAAACAAAGACAACTAGTGCATTTGACAACCCAAATGGCACCACTACAAACTCATAATGGCCATACCTTGTTCTAAATGTTGTCTTGTTGATATCTTCTTCTTTGATTCTCACCCGATGTTAACCTAACCTGAGATCAATCTTGGAAAATATATTTTCATCTTTTTGCTGATAAAAACAATCATCTATCCTTGGTAAATGATACTTGTTCTTTATGGTAACCTTATTCATCTACCTAAAATCAATGTGAAGCCTTAAGGTTCCATCCTTCTTCTTCACAAAGATCACTGGGGCACCCCAAGGTGAGACACTTGGGTGTATGTACCCCTTGTTCGTAAGTTCTTCAAGCTGCATTTTTAATTCCGTTAGTTTTGGTGTGCTCATTCTGTAAGGAGTTTTGGACATGACAGTCTTCAATACTTGTCATTTTATCCCTAGTTTCATCTTCCATATGAGTTGCATAAATTTGGCATTGTTTCCTGAAACTCATTTTCAACTGCATTGCTGAAATTTCTCTGATGGATATAGGCATTGGAATCCCTTGAACTTTCCTTTGTTTCCCTTCCTCATCAATACAAGTGAATTCCTTGTTGTAGCAATCTAGGACAACATGGTTCTTGTCCAACCAATCCATACCAATTAAGCAATCATATGAACCCAAAGATATGATATTTAGATCTTCACTTTTGCTAACTACATTAATATCCACTCGAAAATCCTTAAACAACTCTTTGATTCTTCTCTTAGCATTTGTGGCCAGTTGAACCAAATGAGATTTCCCACGTTTGTTTCTTTTCAAATGAATTCTTTCAACAAGATTAAGATCTATGTAACTATGGTTAGCTCCATAATCAATTAAAATGGCTATGGGATGATTATCCATATTACCTTCTACCTCAATCACATGAGATTGGTGTTCCTCTTTCTTATTTTCCAAGGCTTCATAAATCCTTGGCATGCTTCTACCCATGTCCTCAAATGTATGTTATGATCCAATGCCTTAAAAAATGATTAAAAGTTAATGAATATATTCCACTTTGAAGGGGAAACATATATATATATATAGGAGACAAAGGGGACAATTATGATGAAAGGGTTCAATGAAGGGTTCTAGCCGACCTACACATATAACACTAGAAATGTTATAATTCAATATCTATGGTTTAATAAGGGGTCTTATACATAACATGAGGCTTTGTGTAAGGATTAACATGACCCACCTCTTAAAACAAGTGTTGTCCTCAAAACTTGACTAAGCACAAGTGCTTTTGCAAGAATAAATCATCTTCCCATGTCACCTCTTCCACTGGTAGGTTCTTCCATTTGATGAGGTACTCTGTAATTTCTTGATTTCTCAGTTGCTTAGTCCTTGTTTCAAGGATATTTTATAAATCTAGTATGATTTTACCTTCTTCATTAATCTCTGGTAAATCCCTTATTTTTTTGCTTGAGGGACATATGTTTGTATGGTTGTAGCCTCAAAAATACTCAATCCCCCACTTCAAATTCCCTTTCACTGCGATGTTCATCTGCTTGTTGTTTCATCCTATTTTGTGCCATAACCAAGTTGTCCTTCAACAGTTTAAGAAAATCTTGTTGGTTCTCTATATGGTCCTCCACTGCTTGAACCTTTGTATTCCCTTTCAAGGGTGATGTAATGGATGGATGATGAATTTCCCAACTAACTCGGTAGGGACTGCGTTGCCATGCAACCCTTGTTTTAAAGAGTACAAACCTTAACAAATCTTACTAATTCCGAAAATGACAACCATGACATGTTTGGTGATATTTTGTAAAAATATTCAAGTTTGTAAGGATTTTATATAGCTTTTATAATTTTTTGGCAGTTTTTGCAATAAAATACATTTATTCTATAGAATTTGGGCAAGTTGTTTTAGGAAAATGAAAAAAAGAAATTGGTGAATCCATTTTAGGAAAAAAACATGCAAAATTAGCCCCATGGGCAGAATTTAGCCCCTATTATTTTCCATGTTCTTCAGTTTAAGGTTGAATATAAGTAAGCGAGGGTTTTTATTGGAGGAGGGTCTTGCCTTCTTTTTTCCTCTTTTAGTCGAGAGCCATTCCAAAGAGATACATACTTGTTCTAGATCTCAATCGATGGCTATTTTTTTGTTATGTTAACTTTTATGCATTTTTCTTTTGAAATTGATCACTTTTTTGAACCTATATCTTTTAAGGGCACCCATGATGGGAGGGGTAAGATGGAGCATTTTGGGGCAACATTTCACAAAATGTTCCTTGTCATGACACTAATTATTACATTAGAATGTGATTTACTCATAGTCTAACATTTGGACATTACCAAGAGCTCTAGGGAGCTTGACAACTCTTTCTCAAGGTTACCCTCAACACATATTATAGCACAAGTCTAGATCGTTAACTTTGTTTGTGATATATTAAATTTTTTTAAGCATATGTTTGATATCTTTTAAGATTCCACAATCTCATAAAATCAATGACATAAATGCGGGACAAACCCACACTAACATTGTTCCTAGGATTTCCTCTTTTCGACTTAAATTAAAAGACCATTGATTTGAATATAAGCTATTCAAACATAAAAACCAAGTCCCTCCCCTAAAAATTTTTATCACGATCTTCCTTGGATTCAGATAAAAATAATTAAAACCTTTTTCCACAATAAAAGTGGTTAACTATGCCTTGAGTGAGAGGTTTCTAGTGTCAAGTAATCTATCCTTTACATATTTTAATACTGGGGATCAAGCCATTTTCAACAATCGTTAGGGCTTTGTTTACAGGACACTTGATTTAACTAAGAGACATGGAATTCCATCAAACCTTTGTAGAGACTTGATGAATGACCACTTAAATTCTATTTAGATCTTTTAGCAACGAAATTGACCAAAACTTCGAAAATTGTTATTGCTTCGATAAATGGACAAAAAGAGTTGATATAGCTCCTTTAATGGGGATAGGCAAGAAAAAAATATCAATTAATAACATTAATATATATATATATATACATTTTCCTTATAATATAATTTTTTGAATGAACTAAACTATACATTTCCCTTTGAACTTAATAATATGGATAATTCAATACAATCCATATATATATAATTATAATAAGTAATAAAACGTACAACCAATCTAGTTTTGAACCTCAAACTCTAGAAAAAAATTCAACATACTAAAACCTACCAAATAAAATCCCAGTTTTGAACCTTAAAGTCCAAATAAAAAATTAAAAAATTAACACACTAAAAACCACCAAATAAAACTCTAGTTTTATACTTCAAACTCCAAAGCAAAAAATATATACTAAAAAACACTTAATAAAACCCACCTCATTTCCATTGCATGTTTATCATACCTCGATATAATTATATCACTAAATAAAGTTTACCTCTAATGTATAATTCAAATTACCATAACTCATATACTCAAACATATGGTGTTCTTTATATGCATCCAGATTTTCATTTTATATAAAAACCACATACACACCAAAAACCACAAAATAAAAACCACCACATTTCCATTGCATGTTTCCCATACCTTATATTTAAACATATAATCATAATAAAACTTAGAAAAAGACACACAACCAACGTTAAATGAAGCCTACTCTCCCATAATAAGGGAATATTGAGTAACCTCATACCTAAACATATTGAGGTATTTATGATTTTCTTTTTATGTTGAGGGGAGACCTGGCATTATGCGAATGAATGAGGTCAATAGAATATGTCAATCAATATAAACTATTTTATTATTATTTATAAAAATATATATATTTAATTTGAATCTCCTTCATAAATATTTTGAATATTGTCCCAAATCTTTTTAGCGAAGTTACAATGTATAAATTTGGTATATATCGAATCACAAAGACCATTCAGAAGTGCATTGATGGCTTTTGAATTATTTAGACTAAGTTTCTTTCCGTTGTCATTTTTTGGCGGAACTGCTGGTTGTTTATATCCATCTACAATTGATTTCCAAACCTCAAATCCCTATGCATGTACATATGTTTTCATCCTTCTGCTATAGAATGTATAGTTATGTCCATCAATCTCTGGTATTCCATTTTTATACATACTATTGCTCTCCACGATCTACCTTTCAGTGGTTAAACTGATTTTTGAAGGAATCTGCTTTGATACCAATTGTTGGATTACTGAGAGGGGGGTTAATAAGTAATAGAGCAATTTAATCCTTTTTAACCATAGTATGCAAGTGTTATTTATCTTTGTGATCAACGCAACATTATCATCCAATAAGTGCAGAGTAAATAAACCATGAACAAATGTATAATCATACACGTACACAGTACACCGATATTTTTACGTGGAAACCCAATGCGGGAGAAAACCACTGAATGATTTTTCTTATACGTCTTTAAGAATTACATTCATTGGAAGCACCAACTTCCTTTGTTCTCTAGATGTAACTGGAAGGAGGCTCGGAACCCCTATATTTTTCAAGCTACAACCTAAGGGTAGCTACAACTCCCCAATTCTATGGCTACAACCAGAAGAAGGATACAACCCCATATGTTCTCCAGCTACAACTAGAAGGTTACTACAACCACCTATCCTTGCCCCATCTTGCCACCCTAAAATATAAGTGTCAAATGCAGAAACCACTACCACACTGTCACTATGGGATATACCACTATAAACCTGTACCAACCTTTACCACTGACCTGTAGTCAACTTGTACCACTACCCTGTAATCAACTTGTACCTAAACTGAGTCTGTACCAAGAAAAAACCATAGATACACGACCTGTCTGTTATACAACACGCATATGTATGCACTCTATCTATACTCCATCCCACATATTTACTCGACCTATCTGCTATGCAGCCTGCATATGCCTTCTAAAAACTAGGGTTTTCTTTCTTCTGAAAATTTTCAACCCTCTACAGCCTCTTTCACACCAACCTACAACCTATCACTGTGTCTAGACTGTAATTGTACTCTATGCATACATCCTCATACATATCCTTTACCCAAAGCATTTTTATCTCTCTCTAGTCATGTGCCATATAAGTGTGTGTAATCACGAAAAAAGTATAATAACTATCACATGAACTAGACATGATATCCTTTCTAATATTAAACCTCTCAACACATCCACCACTTCATAAATAAAATCTCTCAACCATGTATCAAAATAACCCTTAACCATATTCCAAGTCATACAAGATGTGCCTCAACACTAACAAGATATATCAATGATAAATATTTATTATACGAACACTATATTTCTATAGATATGACTTATACATAAGGTCCCATGCAACCACTAATCTCTCTAGGGAAAATCCTCAAACCTCCATAACCATTTCTCATGTATGCAACAAAATCCAACTACTCATAAAAATAAGACATACCTTTTGAACCAATAGATAGATATCCAACTACTCATAAAAATAAGACATACCTTTTGAACCAATAGATAGATTTGATGCACCTGATCATTGTATACCTTCCTGGGATATTGCTTTCAAACTCTAGAGACCCGACATCTTCATTTTCTCAAGTTTGTAGGGATTTTCTTTCATGTAAACACCCTAATATGTTTCTAGCCTGTGTACATACGTGCCCTGCTCCACTGTAGCCCGCATACAACTCAAAAACTAGGTTTTTTTCCAGTATTTTTTGTAATTATGAAACTTTCGTTGTCAACCCTTCGTGCTACCTCAGACTTGTGCAACATTAGATATATCAATGAGTACCTACAATAAACCTTACACAATAATATATATTC
>CBVK0100413771.1:0-19296 GCA_900067695.1 Picea abies
AGAATGATATTTCTAAATATTCCCAATAAATGGAATGGCCCTTAATTTTAAAGATTCCCACAAGATTTCTCAAAAAAAAAGTATTTTTATTTTTTTAAATAAATAGATGTCGTCTCAATCTCAACGCACAACAAAAATCCTGTGGTGAATTTTCTATATAAACTAAGAAAATTTGTCATCGCAATCTCGACGCACAACAAAAATCTTGTGATAGATTTTGTCCTGAAGATGGATCCTATTGTGGATCTGAAACGTCGACGACAAGCTGTCAATAAAATTGTGGTTCTTCCGACAAATTCTGACCAAGAAAAGTTGTCGTCGCAATCTTGATGCACTTGGGAAATCCTGTGATGAAATTTCTATATAGACGACGAAAAGTTGTCGTCGCAATCTCGATGTACTTGGGAAATCCTGTGACGAAATTTATATATAGACGACAAAAAGGTGTCATTGCAATCTCGATGCATTTGGGAAATCCTGTGACGAAATTGTTATATAAACGACGAAAATTTATCGTCGCAATCTCGACGCACAACATAAATCATGCGACGAATTTGCTATATAAACCATGAAATTTGTATAGCGAAATCGTCACTATATACCATGTTGTCATCGCCATAGCGATGAACATTTGTTTTCTCTTACTTTGCCTATTTTTTTGCGTGTGTGACGATTTCCCTATGGTGTCACTCTTTCGACAATTTCGTTACTTAGTCATATTGGCAATGATATTTATTTTTTTGTCGCAATTGTGAGAAGTTCCCTACAGTTGTTGCGCTTGCGAGGTTAATTCATGTTCGTCGAAATTGCCACGTCACATGAAATGACGTTTGAGAGACTCAATATTTGTTGCAATATCCATGACATAACATCGAAATAGCTGTCGCAAAATGACCCAAATTTGCTAGTGCATCAGGACCCACTATAGCTACAGATTTGAGCAAGGCCCACAGGATACATGTAGTGGTGAACAATCGCCAGGTCAAGCACCATTCCACCATGCTCGAGATGTCAGGGGTAATCATCGACCAAACAATTAGTATTTTGATAGATTCAGGTGCTAAAAAGAGATTTATCTCTAGTGCAGCGCTAAAGATAATTAAGGTAAAGGCAGTCAAGCAGGACGAGTTTAGATATGTAGAAATGGAATCGACCATCAGGTGCCAAACATAGTTGGTGGAAAAGTTACGGATTGTAGCATTAACTTGGGAGAATTTGTAACGAAGGTATATATTTATGTCACGATCTTAGGATCTTATGACATAGTGATTGGTATGGACTGGATAGAATCGCATGATACAATACTTAACTTTAAGATGAAATGATTAAATTTGACAGATGATTTGGGATAGAGTAGAATGATTGTAGGAAGAAACCATGGGGTTTCCTTGAGATTTATTTCTTCCATACAACTAGAAAAGAGTATGCACAAGGGATGCAAGTTATATGTAATCTTAGTGCTAAACGAAAAGGAAGAAGGAGAAGGATTAGAAGACCTTCCTGTAGTGCAATAGTTTTCATACATATTTCTATAAGAGTTACCAAGTTTACCGCCCGAAAAAGAGTTGGATTTTACAATAGACTTGAAGGTAGGAACTGAACCGATAATAAGAATTGCATATTGGATGTCAATGCCTGAATTGCAGGAGTTGTTGTATTTGGGACTTATACTTTTGAGTGTATTGTCGTGGGGTGTGCCAATGATTTTTGTTAGAAAGAAGGATGGATCATGGATTCTTTGTATTGACTATCATCAATTGAAAAAAATGATGAACAAGAACTAGTATTTGTTGCCAAGAATAGATGATTTGTTTGACCAAATGAAGGGAGCAACAGTGTTTTCGAACATTGATTTGAGATCATGATATCATCAATTACATATTAAGGAAGAATATATCCTTAATACCACATTTAAGATGAGATTCAGACACCATGAGTTTATAGTTTTACCATTCAGTTTAACAAATGCCTAGGGGGTATTCATGAGTTTGATGAATGGGGTGTTCCATGAATACTTGGACAAATTTTTTCAAGTATTTATTGTTCACATACTGATTTATTCTCGGATGAAATAAGTTCATGAAAAACACTTAAGATTAGTCCTGCAGTTTCTACGAGAAAAAAAATTGTACGGGAGGCTATCAAAATGTTCTTTTTACCAATCTAAAATTCATTACTTGCGACATATCATATATGGTGAAGGTATCATTGTGGATCCAACGAAATTCAAGGATATAATGGAATGGACAACACTAAAAAACGTACGATAAGTATGTATCTTTATGGGTTTAGTAGGATATTATTAATGGATCGTTGAAGGTTTTTCAAATATAGAAAATCCGATCACAGAATTGAAAAAGAAAAACAAGAAGTTTGCTTGGACAAAGAAATGCACGAAAGCATTTCAAAATCTTAAAGAGTTGTTGACGACAACACCAATACTAAAATTACCTGACATGGACAATGAATTATTGGTATTCAAGGATGCATCCAAAGAGGGCTTAAGTGGAGTTTTGATGGAAGACGATCGAGTGATCGCTTAAATTTCAAGGAAATTGAGAAGGTATGAAGAGAACTACGCAAAGAATGACTTGGAGTTATTAGTGATTGTATATGCCTTGAGGGTATGGAGATATTATCTGATTAGAATAAAATTTGAATTAAAGAGAACCTATGGATTGTAGCATATTTTTACTCAAAGTGACCTGAACACACGACAAAGGAACTGGTCAGAATTACTTAGTGAATATGATTTTGAGATTAATTACAGTAAAGGAACGATGAACAGGGTAGCAGATGCGTTGAGTCGAAGACCATGCATATTATTGGTAATACCTCTTAAGATGAAACTTCGAGAAAATATTCTAACCGTATAGATAAACAATGACCGATACAAACAAGTTAAGGATAAAATTGGACAATATACCATGATGGTACCGAAGTATGAAGGTTATTCTATTGACAACGATGAATTGATGAGGTCTAATAGTATAATTTATGTACCACCTAATGATGAATTAAGAATTTTGATTCTAAGTGAAGCTCATCGAGAAATTTACATGGCTCATTCGAGAGTCATGGAGATGAAGGCAGACCTTAAGCCTTTATTCTTCTAGAAAGGAATGAAAGTGGACATAGTTAGTTACATGGCGAGATGTCTAGAATGTCAGCAAGTGAAGGCTGAACATAGACATCCAACAAGATTATTACAATCACATGATATTTCTGAATCAAAATGGGAAGTCATTTTGATGGATTTTATTGTGGGATTTCCACTGACAGTAATGAGGCATGATTTGATTTTTGTGGTAGTTGACACTCTGATGAAGAGTGCACACTTTATTCCAGTACATATGATGTAGCAGGTGCTAGACATAGCTAGAGTATTTGTCAACGATATTGTGAGATTACATGGTGTACCAAGAAGGATCATATCTGATCAAGGGTTGGTGTTTAGAGGACAATTTTGGACTAGTTTCCAAGAGGCCTTGGGAACGTAGCTGAATTTCAGTACAATGTATCACCTTGAGATAGATGGAAAAATAGAGAGAACGAACCAGATTTTGGAAGATATGTTGTGTATCTATGTAATGGACCAACAAAAACGTGGGGAAGACTTCTTGCCATTGGTAGATTTTGCATACAATAACAGTTACTAGAGTATGATTAAGATGGCACCATTTGAGTTTCTTTACAAGCGACCATGTCAGACATCGTTGAGTTGAGATTGACTTGCGAATAGGGTCCTGGTGGGACCATAAGTGATCCAAGAGATGTAATAATAGATGCAATCTATAAGAAAAATAATTAAAGAATAACATGTATCAATTGGTAGGTAGAATTTTATGATTGTATTGCACATATGTGTTCAGGAAGGGATATGTTCAGTACACGTTGTTCCAGACATGCAAAGTCTAATGATAATATAGAACATATCAGTGGATGTATTTGATTTAGTATAATAAACAATAACATGTGATGATCAACTGTAGAAGCCTTCAGAATAGTATAGTGACAGATGGGTCAGCATCGTGGACAGTTGAGTAACAGAGTTATGGATAGTTTGTGATATATGGAAAGAGATGGATTCGTGATATTTTTAGTAGGTACATAAATCATGGGTCAGAGAATATGCATAGAAATATATTTACAATTGGAATAAGTGGAATCATTTAGTCATAGGAAGGAAAAGTAGTGAAAGGCATAGAAGAACAAGGAAAGAGAAACTATCAACAGAAGCTACATCATCATAAGGACATTGTTGAATAGTATGGTCAAGTAAAAATGACAAGTAAATGAAGAAATCAAATTTTGAATGATTTTTATATATGTCAGTGAAATTCAAGATGAAGCACCAATGGAAAATTAGCATCACTAGAAGAGAGGAAAGGGAAAATATACAGGTATCCCTACATTGGTCTACATCTTAGTCAAGGGAAGAGAAATCATCAAAGAAAGAGATCCAGACAGGAAGATCAATAGATGGCAGACAAGGGGAGACATATCGATAGGGGGAGTTACCTTTTGTCAAAGAAGGAAAGAAATAACAAAGGCATGGTAACAAAGAGAAAGAATAGATGCATGAAGACAGGGGAGAAACCCCAAGAGGAGGATTTCCCTTTTCCATTGATGTCAGATGGCAAGAGATAGACAAAGGCATGGAGAGAGAGAGAGAGAGAGAAGTATGTAGAAAGGGGAAGCGATGATCATAGGGTGAGAATGGTCATAATCATTTTCATTCCTATGTGTTTCTATCAATTCCAAAGAGGGATATTGTTGATAGTTTGGTTGTCATTGATGTCAACCCTTGAAGAAGCCCCGACGATATGGTTTTGGTACCCAAAGTTGAATGAATATTTTGGTCATGAAGAAAAGTGTAATTGTAGGTATGACTATCATAGATGGATATTACATTTAGTGCCATTTCCTATGATATGTGTAACTCCATGTGGTTCCTCACAGTTAGGGAGATATGGCCTTGTGAAGTTGGAATCCTCAAAGAATGGGAAAGAAGCCCCTAGTTGGTTACAAGTCAATGAATGAAAGGGTAAAGTGGTTGCAACAAGAAATATCTAGAACCCCTAAGTTTAAGGGAAGAGGTTACCTAGAAAAAGTATAAATACCCCTCAAGGAGTCATTCACAATCACACGTACACACTTACATTGAATATCTATCTTATGAATGTTATGGTCTAGTATTGTTATCTTTAAGCTAGCTTGTGACGAAGAATTTTGAGGTAGCGAAGTAGGAGAAGTGTGATATTTTCAGGATTGTAGAGAAGAGCGGGAAAATAAGAAGAAATCATAATTAGGTTCATCCCAATGGGTCAGACACTAAGTGTCCTATGAGGCATCCCTATGGGTTTCCTAGAGGTTTCCATGCAAGGACCTGCATGAAATTTCTGCACAATTAATGAATTTCATAAGTGAGAAAAAGTTCTATATGGCATCTTATTTGATATTTTCTATTACACACTATCATATTTTTAAAGGTTTGAGTGTTGGAAAAAGAGTAAACTAAAAAATTGACCACATGACTATGTGGTATCAAGGTCCCTAGAGGCAAAAAGTTATCCATTATTTTTATGAATTTTACAATGATTTTGTCTTTGAATTTAAGAAATTACTCTTTGCAGAAGATACTTCTAGGATTTCATTGGAAGCATCCACCTTTTTGAATAAAAAGAGAATTATAGAAAAAATGGATAATTACAACATCATTAGGATTTTCTATTCTCATGAAAAGCCTATATTTCGCCCTTATTATGTGTTAGACAAGTTGTTTATCACAAAGGTGGCAGACAATATAAGTTTAGGTTTCACATTTTTTTATGAAAGAAGGAAAAAATAGTTTATTCCTCTTCCTTGGAAAGTTGGTGAAATTCTCTTGAGAGGAATTCCCAAAATTGATGAATATGCCTCGTACTTTGACCAGTTTAATTTGAAATTTGTAGAAGAAATCAAAGGGTTTGACCCTAACCATATATTTATAATCACATGGTATCAATTGGGATCATCCCCACAATGATAAATACACACATATTTGGAGAGGAAGAGGGTGATAGTCATGACCCTCCTGTTTAAGGTGTTGATAAAAATTCTGGTGAGATAGAGACAATTGTGAGCACTAAAAAACATTATAAGAAAATAGGGAAACCCTCAAGTGAAAGAAAATCTCAGTCACGTGTTGTTTCTCATAGAATTATTTTTCCTAAAGTAAATGCTCAGTCTACAACAACCCAACAAAGAAAACCCTCAAGTAACAATTCAGGTGATGAAGGAGAGAGGAATTCTCCTCAAGAAAGTTTAGAAAAACCCCATAAATTAACAGTGAAAAGGAAAAGGGTTGATTCTCAGCAAGAGGGAGAAGAACAAAACACACCTGAAAATGATATTTTTCTTGATGATATGGATTTATATGTTGACATTGAAAATATTTGGTTTCCATACGAAGAAGAATGTGCCCAAGAAAATGTACAATCCGCTGCATTGGTTGTTCAAGATAAATTCTTCTCTGATGAAGAGACCTTTTCTGTGCATAATGTTTTATTTGACAAATCTTCAAAGAAATTGACCCGTGAAATAACCTTGAAGAATAATAAGGGAAAGTAATGATCCACCATTGATACTAAAAACATGTTGTCGCCAAAATTATCCTCAATTCATAAGGTCACAAAGGATGCATTGGATATTCCAATAATTAATATGGAAGAGGAAAATATCAGGCTTAAGGAGAGAGTCAAATAATTGGAGGCAACTCTCATTCCCCCACCCATATTGGCTACCCCAGTTGCCATGATACAACCTGACTGGAATTTTTAAGGAACTCCAGAGTCAAATTTGAGAGTAAATGGAATTTCAAGTTTAATCATTGATACTCAACACTTTGTTGAAGAGGATATAAAGAAAAGGTTTTAGATTTATAGGACTTGGAAAAAATATTTTCCTCCCTCGAGATCAGAATTCAAAACACTAAAGAATGCTTAAATGTGGATTTGAAGAATGATGAAGGATTCTTCATAGATGGAGTTGTTATGTTTGTAGCAAAAGTCTCAGAAATGACAAATCATAGGAGAAAACATTAATATTTTTGTAACATTTGGATTTCATTGAACACATTTTCATAACACTGATTTATTCTTTGAGGACACTTGCGTGCAAGTGATCCATATAAACATGGTACTATATGATTAACTGATTTGGTTTAAGAGTTAAATTTTATGATATAATTGAGTATGAAATTTATGATATGATTTTAATATTGATGTATATCATTGAAAAATATTATGATGAGGCTTCCTGAGTGTGTAAAAAACATGAGACAATGAGGATGTTGATTGCATTGACAAAATACCTTGGACTCTGGTTTTAGTTAGGGAGTGGACTATTGACTTTGATTATGAGAACCTGATTTTATTATGCATGTATTATGATTATGATTTCAATTATAGATTTCATGTATAATATTTATTGATATTATTTCTTGTAAGTGGATGCGGGCATGGTAACACTTGCTAATATGACTCACATGTGAAGTAAAGGGGTCATACACAAATATCAGATAGATTAGGGAGAGGTGTGGCAGCTTCCCTATCACAGACTAATAAAACTCCCTCTGTGACCTGAACTGGAGGTTAATGACTACAATGTTCCTGAGAGATTCATGATGTCATGAGGGAAAATTGAGACACTTTCTCACGAGGATTTATGAGGGGAGCGCAAAAAGGAAGATTCTTTATTCCTCAGTAAGTCCTTAGTCTCACACAAGGTCAACAAGTAGAGTATTGAGTCCAAGCATCAGACAACTTCCAAACTAAGTCAAGAAAACAATAGAAAGAATGGCGAGTGAAACCTTTAGAGCAGGTATGTGCATCTTGAAGGGCATGTCACACTAATAAAATTAATAAGTTAATAAAAATCTAGAAGACAATAGAGAATAAAATGAATACTTATAACTGATAGAAAAGAGAATATAAATTATATTAATTAATAAAGAGAAATCATGATAAAATATAAGTCTATTTGTTTATGCCTAAATATATTTATAATAATGGGTTTAATGGAAATCTAGACTAAATAAAACTCATAAAGAGAAAATAAAATTTTATGACATATGCACCATGTGTGCATGAAATTAATAAAAAAAAAAATAATTAAAAGAAATCATTTTATGTGGTAATGTGGTGTCAACATAGAGTTAGAATCCTAAGTCAAACTAGACTCTAAATCCTAACTAAAAGAAGATTCCTAATCAAATTCCAAGTGTAATTTAGTTAGGAGGCACAATAAAGGATAAATTGGAGAATTAAGAGACAACTAGAAGAAAATCTAGAAATTAATTGTGGAGGTGAGGAAAAATTCAAAATTTATTTAATTAAAAGGAATTAAAACATGTACAACTTGAGGGAAGAGTGACATGTGTTTAGGATGAATAATATCTAAAATGAATATAAAAAATTATCTATTATTGCATGAAAAGACAAGTGTCAAGATGAAAATTATTATAAAAAGAAGGGAGAGGAAGGAGTAAGGGACCTAATTACTGAATAACTAAAATGTTGTCAAAATTTCTTGTTACAAATTTTCTTATGTGAGTTGGGCTACAAGTTTTTCTTAGGAAGTGGCTCTAGGATATGAGGGGGAAGAAGATTATCTCTAGCGTTGGCTAGGAGGTACCAGTGAATTTGTTTGATTAGAAAGCAAAAGGATGTTGTGCAAATTATCAGTTGAAGATCAAGATCACATATCAACAATCTTCTGGTTCTATATATATATATATATATATATATATATATATATATATATATATATATATATATATATAGGTTTCGGGAAAGAAGTGCAAGCCATTCCTCCAGCAAAGCGAAATGCGAAATCAAGAAGAGGATCTCAGCTGTTGGCTGCGGGCCATCGTGGACCATTGATCCGAAGGTTTTGGGGACTTCGACCTCGAGAAACCGAGAAGAGAAATGTAATCAATTATACCTACAGTCGCAGGCATTTTGTGTATGTAGATAGGTTGCAGGTCTTTTTGTAAGCCTTCAGTTGAAGTTAATATAAGGATCCACTTTTTATTCAAAAAAAAATGAGTGAAACAAAAGAAAAAAAAAAGGAAGCAATAAGGAAGTAATAATTAGGAAAATAAAGGTCAGTGGAGGCGGCTGGATGGTAAATTCATTCTTGCAACGAAGGTCAGGGCTTGTGCTCAAACCCGAGCAAGGACGTGGTCTAGCTGCAGAACACTTAACTGGGCCAAGCCCGCATACCTTTGGCCCCCCGGGGGGCAGCTCAATTGGCAAGTGTCGTGAAAATGAATTTCCATGAGGTTTCGAGTTAAATTCCCCCCAACTTACAATGTGTGTCGCGTATGGGGCCTCGTGGGCACACCTGGAGGTTATAGTGGTAGACTAGTTGTTGATTCCTCCAGACATTAAAAAAAAATAAATTAAAATTATAATAATAATAATAATTAGGAAAATAAGAAAATGGAAGTGAGATAACATGGAAAAACAAAATTACAAAAAAAAAAAAGTAAAATGAGTGAAACAAATGAGAAAGGAGGAAAACATTTTTAAGGGAATTGATAGATATCAAAAGATATTTAAGAAACCCAAGGAGAGGGAGAGGATTATCAAAGACCATAAATTGAGAAGGGAAATGATACCATGGAGTTGGGGGGAACAAGTTAAGGGTGATCTTTGTGGTTGCAGGAAAATTAATAATAGGATAACAAGATTATATTAGTGTGAACCATCTTCCAAAGTAATGTTGTCGGGGTAGATTTCAATTTCTTTTGTTAGTAAATGGAGAATTTTCATATAAAGTAATAAAATGTGGACTAAATATTTTATTTTAGAAATGGATTTTAATTATTGCTTTGTTTACATCTCTTTGGTCTATATACTTCAAATTTTGGAGTCAAATTATGGATTTGGTGTTCAATTAGTTATGTTGAATGTGTCTTTTAAGGGAGAGATCACCTTAATATTTTGTCACTTGAGAACGATGAACATTTACTATTAATGTTTGAAAATCCCCTTCCACTTGTAATCATCCACTTATCGGCCTCCTATCTCTACCTGTGAGTTTCTCTCCATGTGAAGACTTCCTTGCCTTTGTCCACCAACTTTTTGTAATGTTGATGGAACTCCATTCTTGAGAGATTATACAAAATTAATATAATATGTAATGCTAACCATAACCAAGGTTCAATTATCGCTACCCACAACATTACCATTTAAAGTATATATGTAAAATAAGAGCGTCGTCAAAGTTATTGTAGTCATTTGTAGAGTTGGCAATTTCTTTATTCTTATAAATAAATGATCAACATTAATGGCTATGATCCATCATTCCCTTGGAGATGGCATTTCTTTCATGTCAACATTCTTTTCTATGATCAACAGAGTAAACAATCCCAATCTTGCCTCGGTTGACAAGATATGCTAGAGGTATGAGATCTGTTTGGTAAAGTATGAAGAACAGAGAACTACTATATGTTCCCTGCATGTTTTGGCATTTGATAAATCATCAATTTGATATGATCATATAAAATATTTATATTCTTGGGGCCCATGTTTTATATTTTCTACATCTTATGAAGACAAATTTTTTTGTTGATAAGTTTTCAGCTTTCATGTTCTCTTTGATAAACAATTAACCTTCCTGAAGAAAATTGATAATTTGGTGAGGATGTGGTGTAAACAATTATTGCATTGTACCATCCTTGCATTTTGTTGTCCCTAAAGAACAATTCCTCATGTCCTATTTGTCAAATGCTAGTGGGATTGAGAGGTATTATATTAACTTGACATGAATTCATTCTTTCTATTTTCCTCTTGCTCCTATGTTTTATTTTTTCAACATAGAGTTACCTTTAAGTTTTGAAATTGTTGATTAACTGTATTTTGAGTAGAGGCGCTATGAACTCTATATATGAATGTCTTGGTGAACATCTATAGAAGCACGAAGGTGGCAGCCATAATTAGTCTTTTTAATTCTAACCTCACTGCACAATCAAATGCTACAAGTCGGTCCAAAGATTTCTTAAGTCCATTTTGACCAATAATAAGCATATCATAATCTGAGTTAGAACAAGTATGTCAATTTAAGGAGTTCTTAGTTCCATTTGTACTACTAATTTCTATTCTTAATATGGAAGTTCGATTTTCATTTATATTACTTCCACACAACACCGCATATGTGTTGAAACTCTATGTGGATGCCAATGATCAGGGTCATCATTCCCATACTTGAGTCATCGTTATGCAATCTGAAAGTTTTGTAACTAGGTAGACCATTGTTGGCAGGTTGTTGCCTTCGTTGGGTAACTTATGGAACTTGAAGGAATTGACTCTATGGGACTGCAAGTGATTGAAGTACTTACAACCTTCTTTGGGCGACTTATGTAACTTGAAGAAATTGACTATATGGGGTTGCGAGGAATTGAAATGTTTATGGGATTCCTTGGGTAACTTAAGACTTAAGGAACTTGAAGGAATTGCTAATCAACTCTTGCTAGGAACTGAAATGTTTGTCGGTTTCCCTTGGACAGTTGACTCAGTTGACTAATCAATCTATATAACTATTTTTTATGCAAGCTGCCATTTAAAAAGTTCAATAAAGGAGAAAGAGGAACATTACACTCTTCCATTTTGAAATGCATGCCTCGACTCCGAGAGTTAATCCTGGAACACACAAGAATATTAGACATACTGTTAAATGAAGGGGTTTTCCCGAACCTTGAAATTCCTCAATTTTTAGGGTGCAATGATCTTGTGAAGGTTGAAACATTTCCAAATACAATCATCAAAATGGAATTTGTTTTATGTTCCCCTTTGAGGAAAATAAAGGGGTTTTTGGGGTCTCACAAAACTTGAAAGGCTTTGTATTGATGGCTGTCAAAGAGTAGAGATTTTGCTGAGCATGGAAACATTTGTATCTTTGAAGAAATTGTGGATAGATGGTTGTGTGAAGGAGAAGAGCATACGAGGATTTGTGCAATTAAGAAAGCTCATATCATTGTATGTTTGTAAGTGCGATGAGTTAGAAAAGTTGGTAGACGTTGAACACTGTATGTTGTTAAGGGAGCTTTACATATTAGATTGTCCCAAACTGCAATGGGGTGCAGGTGCCCCAACAAGTGGAGGATTGCAAGATTGGCTCGAATGATGGAGGATTGCAAGATTGGATCAACTTGAAGAAACATTGAAATTAGCTTGACATATTCAACTCAAATTAAAAATAGTTTTGCAATTAAGGTATAGTTTACAATTATTTCAGTCCTTGTTTATATTCCAAGATGTCACTCTATAAATATGTTTATTTTATGAAATTTGGAAGCTTTGCATTACAAATATTAAAAAGCTACTTTCACTTTTCTTATGAAAAGGGTAATTATTTTTTTTCAAAATAAGAAAAAAAATGTTTGATATTCATATTTAATCTCATGTATACATAGAATTTTTAATTAGTAATTTTTTTTTACAATTCTTGTAACTTTATTTGTGCATCACATATTTTTGACCAATAAGTGGGTCACATCCGGCTAGGAGTTTTGAGTTTGAAGGATGATACATGTGTTTTGTAATTCATTACTTTTTTAGTAAATTACTCTTGGTTCTTCTTATTTAGTATGAGTTTTTCTTTCCTTGTTTTAGTGTGGTTGGCCTTTCAAGTTTTTATAGTTGTTGTTTCCTTCATGTTATTCATTTGATGCATTTGCATTCAACATTGATCACTTGTTTAAATTTATCAAATTGGATTGTGATAAATGAAGCTTGTAATAAATTTAATAGGTGTCTTAGTTGATTACAATGAGTGGACCAATTATATATGTAAGGTAAATTCAAACCAAAAGGTTATATAAGAAAATAGGTTGGTTCTCATTATCAGTTTGTTTCCTTTGTCATTACATGTCCAAATCAATAAATTCACCCAATTTCACACAAAGGTTGTATAGGATTTATTCGATGCATTACATGCACCTACAACTGAGAATGGAGATCTAGAGCACTGGTCCAAAACTTTATCTATTGACTATGTGAGCTAGAGCACTGATCCAAAACTTTATCCATTGACTATGTAAGACTACATCGCTTTAAATCCTCCCAAAAATTTACTTCGGTGTTTCCTTTCCTCTGATTCTGGGTATGTTGTTTATTAATAAAAAATAATAAAACCAAAATCAAAATTTTAAAATACATTGTGTATCTCTTATATGTTTTGTAAGTATTTTAGTCATACATTGATATTTAAAATGAAGTGAGGTAAGACGAAAGGATATTCAAAACCATATGATTTAATGAGGTAAGACGAAAGGATATTCAAAACCATATGATTTAATAATAGGTTACGAAATACGAGTAAATGTAAAATGAAAAGTTCATCATGATTAAGGAGAAGAAAGGAGTAGTAATCGGGAACTCTTTGCTTCAAAATTGACTAGGGAGGGCTTTCTACAGAATTAGAAAGCACAAATAGTGAAGGGAAGGAAAAGTGTAGTGTACACTATAATACATTGAACACTGGAATCCTCGGTACACTATAATACATACATTCAACACTGGATTCGTCGGTACACTATAATGCATTCAACACTGGAATTTGCTTTTGCTTTTCCTCTGGCGTGGCCCATTGATTCTACATGTTGCCATTATTTATTGCACGAAAACGAAAAGAAGCGCGGTAATGATAAGTGAGAGAAAGACAGCGCCATCTAACAGACTCACAGCCTGGTTTGTGATGGCAGCGGTGCTTACACCCCATATGCTGCCGGTGCCGCTGTCGTTCACCATCGGCGTAGGGGAAGAGTTGGATTTCCTCTGGCTGAACATGTCCAAATTTAACAACAACATGAAGCAGCAGCTAAAAAGGAAAGGAAATAATAAAAAAGGAAGGACGGTTTAAAAAGTAAAGGAAATAATTAAAAAGGAAGGACGGTTACCTGGTGACGGTGGGACAGAAAGTGATGACGTACTCCGCAGCGGTGCAAGTGAAGGTGCTACTGTCGTCATCGTAAGCATAGCTGTAGGACTTGGGACAGGCGGCCTTGAACAGCTGAGAATAGGACGAGGGTTTGCACGTGTTAGGATTCCCGAAGGCCCCGACGCAGCAGTAATCGGGGCTGCCGAATGCCTCGCAGGCGCTTTTGCACGCCACACTGTCGCTTCCGTCGTTGTCCACCTGGAGTTCCTTGGGGCAGCTCTGGTTGAGGTCAGTGACGCATCCCGTAGTGCTGCAGGAGCCGGTGCCGCCCTTTGTGGCCACGATCAAGGGGAGATTGAAGCCGTCTACAAGGCTGACGTCGTAGAAGTCCTGGGCTAGGGCTACGCCTACGCCTTGACCCAACGTGAATTCAACGAGTGTTGCAGGGGGCTCTGCGTTCTTGCCATTGCACTGGAGCGAGCCACCGCAGTCGCCGGTGGCGCACTTGCCCTCTCCCTCCCCGTCGAATGTGCACAAAGTGCGTCCCCACAGGCGGCCCGACCATCCAGTGGGAGCTTCAAGTGTCATGCTCTGCCCGGGCCTCAGCTCGAAACCCGTGCTGGATAACTCCTCCGTGCCCGCGCCCGCCTGGATTCCCGGCCATACCGTGTACTCGCAACTGTTTATTAGCGTAAACGACGACGCCGACGCCCCTGCCACATTCAATCACCTCAAAATTAGTAGACGTTCTCACCAAATTTTGTACATATTTCTGTTTACAGAATAAAACAATGGGACATCAAGAGGGCATGGTTTTTTATCTTTTTTATTTCTTTATACTGAACTGATATTGAAATAAAATTATTTCTTTATACTGAACTGATATTTCTATTAAAAAAAAGAAAATATAGTTGTCCGTCCAATAAATCAATACCATTGCAAATTTGTCACTAAACTAAAAGTTGCCTTAATATGGTGAATCTATAACTGTATTATATTGCTGAATACATAATGGAAAATCTATGACCTCGGTGGACTTACTGTTTAGAAAAGCTAGTGCAACCAGATATCCCACGAAGCAAGACATCGAACCGAACTAAGTAGACAATGCAAATGCAATATTAGAAAGACAAATCGTCTGCGCGGGGAAGGGGGAGGCTTTGGAGAGTGGAGAATGCATTTTATAGCCTCGGTATTCATAATCATGAGCGCACCGTCCAGATATATAAATAAAATAATTCTCGCAAAGATGCTTTGGTGGGCCCGTATGTGCCCCTCAAAGTCGGTGGCATTTAATCTCTGTTTCACATCCGTCAATCTGGAAATGTCATTTCTGTTTCACCAAATCAAATCTACAGAGGAAGTGGGAATATCGTGGATCTAGCTTTACTTTTGAAAAATGGGTGGTTGTGAGCCCCTCCCTACTTTTTTATGAACATACATACCAGTAAAATGGCGTGGTTACCTTAGCATCCAGACACCTCATGGGTACTAAAATGAAAAGATATATTCTCCCACGTGGCCTAAAAGGTAAAAATATTCCCCTCTTTTATTTTACGACCAGGGTAGAAAAAGTTAGTGCCGACTTCAAAACCATTTTACCGTATGCGATATGTTGATCTTTAAATTATTAGGGAAAGAAAAATGAAACTCCAACTCCCTAAAAGAAAAAGGAGCTAGGAATTGTACGATGCTTTACACGCAACCATTCATTTTATATCCTTATCAACGATGGATGGGATTCCTCACATATGTTATTAAAGCTATTTGGATTCCTCACATATTTTACTAAAAGATAACTCATGTGCCTATATTATAGGATCACTTTTAATCTCAAATGTCCCGTACGGACCTCATTCTTCTAAAGACTTTTTCAAACAATAAATAAATATATGGTTGATAAATGATCAAATACTTTATTAATAATCATTTAAATTAATTTGGTTTCTTTGTTTTACTTTTATTCCAACCATTAAGTCACAATCTAAGTACAAATATGTTTTACATCAATACGATTTAAAGACACAATATATGGAAGATGCGTGTGTAACCTTGAAGTTAGTGAATGAGAAGTTAGTGTCTACATTGTAGAAAGAGAGGAGGTATTTTTATTTTTATTCTACAATTCTTCACAAGAAAGTCGCTTTTTTTTCCATGTTTATCGAAAGGGTTGTGAAAGAAACTTTTTTTTTTCCGGGAGAAAATTCGCACTGAAATTATATTATGTATAATTTTTAAACATCAACGCGAATGATAAAAGGGAATTTGGTTTTTGTGTGGTGGGGTCTTGCTGGTCAACCTGATCTAATTCCCACAAGAAAATACTAAACTGTTACAAGGCTGCTTCAATATAGACCGAACAAAGACAGAACTGTTTAAGATGCATTTGCACATTCCAATCCCATACCAATAAACATAAACAAGATGAGAGGTAAAAAGAAACTAGAAGATATTCAAAAGTTGAGCAGGCCCCGCATTCTCCCCATCCCAGGTGTAATAAGTAGGTGTTCCTTTTGTAGAAGAAAGGGCTTGCTTTGATTGAAAGTTTATCTGCCTCCTTATTGTATTCTCTAAAAATGTGAAAATGTGATGGAAACTGATATCTTGGAAGGCTGCCAACAGATCTCAAATTTTGATCTTTCACCTTTCAATATTAATGGAAGGCTGCCAACAGATCTCGAATTCTGATCTTCCACCCTTCAATATGAATGGCCCGGAAATTTCCCATGTGATTAAGCCAATCAAATGATCACTTTGGAATCCCCAACACCTGTAAATATTGAATTCCCAATCATTTAGCTATGATGAGGGTGGCCCACGCTCCCATTAACTTCGCTTTGTTATTGGATCCCTCTCCACAATTTAAATACCATCTGTAGTCCGACGCATTTGTGCACTTCAATGAACCCCCTGCGCCACAAATGGATCCTCCAGCTGAAGCAACCCCATAGAAAAAAGCCAAAGAATAGCCATGAAGTTTGATGATTGTGTTCAGTTTTAACACCTGTGAATTGAATTATGTCTATTTTTTGTTGAGTGCTCCTATAGTTTTGTAGGCTACAGTCCACACCGAAGGGATCTTTCCTTCAAAGAGAGCACTGTTGCGCTCCTTCCAAATATACCAGCATGTCAAAATTGGTAGAATTTTTTAGGCTGACTTATTTGATAGACACGTATCCATACTGTCACTTAGAGTCTGCCCATTCCACGGATAAATGTGTAAGGACAAGCGCAAGGATAGCCCACATGGCCTTTGCAAAGGAGCAATGAATGAATAGGTGCGGATTATCTTCGGTATGTCTTTTGCACAGAAGGCAGATTCCTGGCCCAATCCACCCCTTTTTAAGCAAAATATCCCATGTTAATATTCTGTTCTCAGATGCCAACCAGAAAAATTAGAATAATTTTCCGTTGGACGCTCCATTTCCATAGATTCACCTTCCAACCGCGCGATATAGCAATTTTTAACTGATAGTTCCCCCGTCGCTTCGCCTCCGATCCACTTTAAAATATCCTCTGAATTTTCTGAAAGTGTAATCCCTGCTCCACGTAGCTCCACCGTATATTTTGTCCATTCGTTGGCTAATTCACCTGGCAGCCCCAAATCATTGCTGCTCCGCCAATCCTCTTTAATGGTCATCGGGTCACTTGCCGACGTGGCTTGTGCAAGTGTGAGCACATATCTTTGGTTAAGATGCGTAACCAGTTCTTCAGAGAGGAAATACTTGTTTCCAACACCCAATATCTTGTCACATCCTACCAATATTAAGTAACCCGCTCCAAGGCACCAGCTGATCCAGTGATATATAATGGGCAACGTACGAATGAGACTTATCCACAACCTCGAAGCTGAACAATAATTGCGAGAAGGCATTTTGAACCAGTTGATAAGAGTGTTATTATGTAAGTATTTTTCTTTAATAATCTGATGCCAAATACAAAGAATGTGCAAAAATTAAACACAAATGCAATTTTATATGATGTGAAAATGTTTCATAAAAGTTTAGGTTCCAATATTTTTTCAATACAAAATTAGTTCAAAATTATATTAAGATATAATTTTTTTACATGATATCTTCTATGGCAAAGCCGAGTCTTAACATGACTGATAATAAGTTTAGGTAAAAATAGATAGTACAGTCTTTTGATTTCATACAGTCGCTCAAGGAGACACAAAACTCAAAATTTAATCACTAGTGGTGCACATACTCGAGAAGGATATGATCATAACCCAACTAGAAACTAGAACAAAAATTGACTTAAAAACTAGAAGTAGATATCATAACATAGCCAGGTAATTCATGGGTCCTATGCCTCCAGGTTCCCATAAATAGAAAGATATTTTTCCCTCTGGCTCATGAAGTGCTTGTTTTGATAGCTGGTCTGCCTCTTTGTTGAAGTCTCTGAAGATATGGTGGAAGCTAATAGTCTGATTTTTTTTTATAAGTTCTTTAGTTCTAAGATTCCATCCTTCAATAGCACATGCCTGAATCTTTCCTCTATCATTGAGCCAATCTATAATCACCCTGGAATCACCCATAGCTTGGAGTTTTGGGAAGCCAATCTATAATCACCCTGGAATCACCCATAGCTTGGAGTTTTGGGAGGGATAAATCAATAGATAGAGTAAGAGTGGCCCATATTCCCAAGAGCTCTGCCTTTGTATTTGTGCCTTCACCATTGTTTAGATGTCATTTATAAACTAAAGAGTTGTAATTTTTAATAACCCGCCCCTGCTCCATAGACTTTTTTATCACTCGGTGTTGCCCCATCAAAAAAGGCGATAGAAAATCCATCTGATTGAGTGACCATACATTCTCTTATAGGTGTGAATTTTTGTGTCGATGGTTGATGCTTGTAGAGTCCCAGGATCTTAATAACCACAGATTGAAAAGAAGGGACAACATTCTCAAAAATAGCTATGTTCCTTTCGTTCCAAATAAACCAGCAGATTGTAGCTGCAAGAGTTGGAGAGACAGTTGTTATCACTGAAATTTCGTCCGCAAATGGTTACAGGAATCCAACTTCTCCAAACAGCTATTAGTTCACCCATGGACCAAAAATGCATTTTCAAAAGGCCCAAAACTATACAATCAACAATAAAATTAGCATGCGCTAAGACTACACAGGGAGCGCGTGCACATGCGCCATTTAGAAATGCAGGAAAAAGCACACATGTGCACGATGCGCGACTGTGGATGCAAAAAACCGCGCATCCCTCAAAACGACCCATTTATGATATTGGTTGGCCTCCCACCCACTTTTGGTTCAACTTCCAAATTTATTTGACACCCAAATCTTGGTTGAATCCAGCTGGGTGGCTAGTCAAAGACCTAAGGGTGCCCTAAATGGCCCCTTGTTCACACTAAA